>JAWWLR010000127.1:31134090-31144923 GCA_035041075.1 Acraspis erinacei | reverse complement strand
TGAAAGTTTAAAAAATCTTTCGAATCCTTGTAAATTATTTTCAAATCTTTTGAAATCTTTGTGAAATCTTTGAAATCCTTGAGAAATACTTTGTAAACTTTTTAAATGTTTGTAAATTCTTTCAAAATATTTCAAGTCTTTGTAAAATCTTTGATATCTTGTTGCAATGGTTTTAAAACTTTTAAAATCTTTATAATCTTTGCCAATTCATTTGAATTCTTTTGAAATCTTTGCGATATGTTTGAAATGCGTGAAAAATGTTTTGAAAAGTATGTGATATCTTTTGAAATCTATGAAAATCTTTGAAATAATTTGAAAACTTACAAATATTTTCGAATTTTGTTTACTCTTTCTTAAATCTTGGTTCAAACTTTAAAAAAATTAAAATCAATGAAAGTAATGTTTTAAAGCTTTAAATCATTTGAATTTTCAATTAAAATATTGGTTTAATGCTTTTTTTATGATTAAATATTTATTAAGTAATTCTTTTAAAACTTAAATTATATGAAATTATTTCAAAAGAAAGAAAGATATTTGGAATTTTACTTTTTTTAAATATACAAAAGTAAAAATAATTTTATTTTTTCAATAAAAATAATTCAATATTAGATATTATTTTTACCATAAAAGTTTATTTTCTCTTTAGAATAGCTGTATTAAATTTTATTATTTTTCTGATGCTTATGAAGTGAAATAAGTATCTAATATCAATTTTTTAAAATTATAAGTAAATAATTTCAATCTTTTATAAATTAGTTTTAAAGGCTATTAATCAATTAAACGTGTAGAAATGCTGTTTCAAATTTAAAGAAAATATATTGTAAAAATTATTAGAATATTGAAACTTATGATTTGTGGAATTAGTTTAAAATGTTATTATTAAATCGAATTCTAAGAAACGAAAGCTCAAATTTGAAAAAAGATATTAAATAAAGATTATTTGAATGCTTCAGTGAAAGCTAATGTTAAATGCTTCTCATATTGTGAAATAATTAATTAATTATTAGCTGAATATTTCTTTCAAAATATTAAATTAAATAAAGATTAAAATTTAGTTTTTTAAAATTAGTTTTTTATTTATATTAAAACATCCTTATAGCAATTAAATAATTTTTCAAATGATTTTGATGTTGTAAAATGGGTATCTGCATATTCAATTTTTAAATTTATATGTTAATGTTGTCTAATTTTTTCTGAAATTAGTATAAAAGGTTACTAATAAATCAAATTTTCAGAAATGAAAGTAAAAATTAAAAATAAAAAGTAGCATAAAAATTATTTTAATGTCTACTTGAAAATTATAGTTTAATTCTTTTTACATTATAAATACAATTATTAATTATTATTCGATTTTTTCACAATATTAAATTACATAAAGATTGAATTGCAATATATTTTTAATTAAGTAAGATAAATTTATTATTTACATCAAGTCTATGTAATTCATTATTGCTCATAATTTGTACAATAAAAGTTTGTGAATGTTTAAATAAGCATCTGAATCCTGATTTCAAAATTATTTTCAAATATATATTTTTTTAATTTTTCCTTGAATAGTTGAAAATGTTATAAATAACACAAATTTTCTGAAGAATGTAGAATAACATTTTTTGAAGTATTCACTGAAAGTAATTTGTATTTTTATAAGAATAATTGTTTAATGCTTTTAATTTTATTGATTGATTAATTAATTATCAGCTGAATAATTTTGTTCACAATATTAAATTACCTACAGATTTAACTTTAATTTTGTTCAATTCAGTAACATAAATTTTTATAATAAAAGTTTATTTATTTATGAAATAACTTTACTTCAATTATTTCATTTTTGTAAGTTTTTGTGCAATTAGTTGAAAATGTTATGATTAATTCTAATTTTTATAAAAATATAAAGTAGAAATATTTTTAATGTATCAATGAAAATAATTGTTCGTTGATTTTTATGTTGTAAACTGATTAATTAATTACCAACTCATTAATTTTTTTCACAATATCAAACTTCACTAAAATCCAAATGATATAAAAAAATTATATCGTAAAAAATGTTAACAAATAGTTATTCAAAAATTGGGTAAATCTTAATAGGTAGTCTAGTTATTTAATAAAGAATTTAAAATCTTTCAAAATAGATCAATCAAATCTTTTACATCTATATGGAATACTTGTAATATTGAAATTATGATGCCTATAATTTAATTTATACAAACGTAAGTCCTTTAAAATTGCAAAAAAAAAAATACATAAAACTGAAATAAAATTTTTGAATTATACCGTTTGACGAGGATTCGAATGGGGTCTGTCATGAATTTGGAAGTCATTTCCAGGATTTCGTGGGGCAGTGTAGCCGAGACTAAAACGACTTGAGTCGCTGGTGGAAGATACCGATAGACGTCGTAAATTTGCTCTTTGAAACCCCTGTTCAACATCTCGTCAGCTTCGTCGAGAACGAACATTTTTATTCCCCGAGTCCTGAGAACTCGTCTTTTGATCATATCTGGCAAAATAAATCGATTTTGTTAACTTATGACTGCTACAAAAATTTATCTTTAAAAGGTTGATTGCTCTCGAAATTCTCTATTAAATGAGCCCTGTATGAAGCCGATTTCTCTATTTTTTAAAGTAGATATTGCAAAAATTAATTTTTATTCTGATTTTCCTACAGATAATGTTTTTAAATTTTTCAAACTTTTTTGTTACAACTTCAAGTTCTTCCAATTCGATAAGAAAATGTTTACGATTTATACTTATAAGTTGCTGTGATGCGGTGAAAATATATCTTCAAATTTTGCACAAGAACATTAAAAAATGTTGATTATTTCGGAAGTTATTGAAAATTTAAGAAAATATTCAAATTTATACTATTTTTGCAATATCTTCTTAAAAAATAGACAAATTGCATTCACCCTGGGCACATTTTATACAGGATTTCGAAAGCAATCAACCATTTAAAGAGAACAGTTTTTAGTTCTGGAATAATTAAAATTAAGAGAACTTAATCAGTTATCAAAAAGGGGCTTGTCTAAACTTTTGGCCACCCCTGTATGTGCATTATAAAATTGAGAAAAATTCAGATTCTATCATTTAAAATGGAATTAAATAAAATCAGGGGGCGTACTTAAATTACGATCCAGACTTGTTTTTCTAGTATTGCTTTGCATTTTCCTTAATCATTAAAATGCAAATACCAGCATTTTAATCTTGCAAAACTTTTAAAATATAATTTTTTAAACGGAGCAAAACAGTATTTTAGACACAAATTAAAAAATGTCAAATTTATTAATTTATTTCAAACAAACAAAAAATGGCTTTTCAAGTATAAAATATTTTTTATTCAATATTCAATCTGAAAAGATAAATTCTCAACAGCAAAGTGTCATAGTTTATATTTCAATCGAAAAAGATGAAATTTATATACAAGAAAAAAAATTGTTTAACGAAGAAGACGAATTTTCAACAAATAAATATTTTTTATTCAAGAAATAAATAAAATGTTATCTGAATTGTTGATCCTTCAAGCCAAAAGATGAATTTTCTCTACAAAACTGATGCATTTTTACCCAATAAACATGAAATTTCAAAACTAGAAAATTATTTTTTTTACTAATAAAGGAGAATTTTCAACTAACAAAGATCAATGCTAAAAAACTGAGGAATTAAATTTTGAGTTCAAAAATTAATTTTAAACAAAATAAATGGCTTTACCACTACACAGTTAAATTTTTAACGAACAACTTTCAAACAAGAATAAATTTTTAACTAAAAATATAAATCTGCAAAAACAAAAAATTATTTTTGAACAAATTGATTCAACGAAATAGTTGAATATTCAAACCAAGAAGAATAAGTTTTACAAAAAATTTGCACTTTCATTTAAAAAAAATGCAATTTCTACTACAACAGATAAAGTTTTAAATAAAAAAGATAAGTTTTCAAAAATATGACTTTTCAGATAAAAATATGAATTTTTAAACAAGAAATAAGTTTTGACGAAAAAATTGAAAGCTAAAATTTCTCTTCAAACAGATGAAATTTTATTTAAAAAATAAACCAAATTTTCAAAAAAATAATTGAATTTTCATGCATAAAATATTTCAGTTCACTTTTAAAGATCAAAAAATGATTTTTTCAACAAGAAATAAGTTTCTACCTATAAATTTGAATTTTCAATCCAAAAAGACGAATTTTTCCTACAAAAAAACATGAATTTTTATCAAAATAGTTGAATATTCATCCAAGAAAGATGAAATTTGAAGTAAAACGGATGCATATTTAATAAAAATAGACAACTTTTTTTTAAGTTGAAATTTCATCCAGAAAAGATTTCAGTTCATTTTTCAACGCCAAAATATAAATTTCAAACAAAAAGTAAATTTCACACGAAATAGTTAAATTCTCAACAAAACAACAGTAGAACTTTCAACCAAAAAGTAATGACTTTTTAATAAAATGATTAAATTTACAACCAAATTGTTGCATTTTTATCCAAGAAAGATAAAATTTCTTTTTAAAAAGATGAATTTTTAATTTAAACAAAAAGTAAACGTTATACTAATTATTTAATTTTTTTTAACAAAACAGCAGATTTGTCAATAAAAAAGTATGACTTTTTAACAAAATTGTTCTATTTTCATTCAAAATAGATTAAAATTTACTTTCCAACACCCAAATAAAAATTGTAAGCAAGAAGTTAATTTTCTGCTAAGTAGTTCAATTTTTAATCCAAAAGTATGCCTTTTTAACAAGATTTTTAAATTTTCACCCAGCAGTCGCATTTTTTTCAAAGAAAAATGCAAATTTTACTGAAATGGGTGAATTTTTAAAATGAAAAATACAAACTTTCAAAAAAAGAGTTGAATTTTCATGCAAAAAGATTTCAACACAAAAATAAGAATTTTAAACAAAAAGTAAATTTTCTAGGAAATAGTGCAATTTTCAACAAAACATTTGCACTTTTATTTAAGAAAGTTGCCATATTTCTACTAACAAAGATGAAAAGTGAAAAGGGTACTTTAGTATGAAGCGAAAATTTTACAATAAAAATTTATTATAATAGTTTAATTTTTTTAATTAAAACTTAATCACTCTCGAGGAATATTTTATAGTCGAATATCAATATCTTTTAGGGGAGATATTTGATATTCTTAACCAAATTGTGTCATTTTCTACTAAAGAAGATCATTATAACGAAAAATGGAAAAGGTACATTTTTACTTTAAAAAAATGAAATTTCAACCGAATAGTTAAATTTTCAATAAAAAAATTAATTCAAAAATGGAAAAACAATTTTTTAACAAAATTGTGCCATTATTTTTAACCAAAGAGATGAATTTTCAACCAAGAAGATTAATTTTGTATTAAAAGGGCGATTTTCAACAAAATAGATCAATTCTCAGCCCCAAGTTGCTTTATTGTCTACTAAGAAGGATAGAATTCTAACAAAAAATGAAAAAGCTAAATTTTTATTTAAAAAATAATAATTTTTAACCAAAATATAAAATAACTTGTCAGCAGAGTAATTAAGCGATCGATTAAAAAAATTAATGTCGAAAAAATAAACACTTTTTTTAACGAAATATTTAAACTAAAGAAACAGAGGAATTCTCAACCAAATAGTTATATTTCAAACAAATGGATAAATTTTTAACCAAGAAGATTAGAAGATTAGTTTAATACCAAAAAAATTTCACAAAATAGATCAATTCTCTCTCTCTCTCTCTCTCTGGAATTGTAACTTGTTCAGTTAAAAAAAATTATGAAAAAAATGTCAACAGTATCGTTAAATTTTCGATTAAAGGAAAGAAAATTTCAAAAAAAGAAAAACTATTTTTCAACCAAATAGTTGTTTTTTTTTACTAAAAAAATTAAAATTTCAACGAAAAATGCAATAGCTATTTTTTCGGCTAAAAAATTAATTTTTGGCAGATGAATTTTCATCTCAAAGTTTGTATTTTCTACCAAAATGGTGAAATAATCAACCGAAAAAGACGAATTTTCAACAAAAGCGTTGACTGTTCCAGCAGAAAGATGAATTTTCTACCAAAATAAATGATTTAGAAAAAGTCGCCTATTTTATAAAACATTTGAATTTTTATCACAAACTTTAATTTTTAACTAACAAAGGTGAATTTTCAAAAACAAAAAATTAACTTTCTATTAAAAGAGATGAATTCTTTAACAAAAGAGTTTAGTTTTAAAGCCAAAAAGTCCAACGTTTTAGAAAACATATAACTTTTAGTCATGTAAAGTTTAATTTTCAAGGAAAAAGAAAAATTTTAACCAAGAACGGACTCTTCTACTAAAAAATACGAATTTTCAATCCAAAAGGGCGAAGTTTCTGTTTAACAAGACAAATGTTGAATAACTTTTCAATAAAACTGGTTGAATTATCAAAAAAATAAATAAATTTTCATCTAAATAATTAAAAATTCTTTCCAAAAAAGGTGATTTCTGAACCGAAATAATAATAGTAGAGTAAACAATTTAAAAAAATAACTTTCAACCAAATATAGTTTAATTTTATTATTGGCTACTATTAATGTAATTTGCAAACAATAAGAAAAAGAGGAAGTTTCTTGAAAACAGGAAAAAGGGCAATTCTCTGAAAAAGGGGAATCCCTTGCAATTTGCAAATAAAATTTCAAAATAAATAAAAAAAACTTAATTTAATAAGGTTTTTTAAGTTTAACAGGGTGGCCGTTTTAATCAAAGAAAAAAATTGTCGGTCATTTTCCGGGGTTTTCCCGATTTGAAAACATTTATCACGGTCAACGAATTAAAAAAATTCTAATTTGAAATATCTACATGTAGTTTAAAATTTCTTTCACAATTTGTAAACATCTTTTAAAATGATTCAAATTCTTCCTACAATTATTTTTTAGACCCTGCAAAATTAAAAGCATTAAATTTGAAATCATTTAAAATTTATAATTAATTTTGAATTTTTTCAGACCTTTTAAATATCTCTTCAAATTAGTCGAATTTTTCTAGGAATTATAGTTGTGCAATATTGATTATACATCAAAATTCAACAATTTCACTTGTAAATTCAATTTTTTGAAATAGAAAAATTAAAATTGTAACTTTCAAAGTTTATTTTTTTGTTCAGTTTAGAATATTATATTTATAATCACTAATTTTATATGAAAAATAAAATATTTCCAATTATTAACCATTTGTTATTGTTCTTTATTCAAAAATTTCAAAATTTTAATGTTCAAATTTTAGAATAAAACAATATTTTTAATTTAATAACAGCCTTTAATTATGAATAAATTATTTTGAAGTTACTTTAAAATTGAAAATATTTTATAAAGTTTCAATCGGGCATTTGCATTCGTTGAACTATTTAGACTTTCCAATTTAAATATTTTAATCCTTCAAAGTTAAAATCTGGAAATATTGTTCAAAGATTTAGATTCACTTCAAAAAATATAAATCTACCTTATCATGTTCAATGCTTTAAATAGTAGAATCAATCAATGCATTAACATTTTTTTCAAAATTATCTCATTTTAAGCATTCTAAGCTAGAAAATTTAAAACTAGAACGATTAAATTTTTTTAATAAACTCAACACATCTTAAATTGCGAGTTATTTTTTGAATGGTTTAAAAATCCTTAAAATGCTTCATAATTTTATTTAAAAATCTTGAAAAATGTACATGATTTTTGACATATTTTCCATTTTTAATTATTTAAAAAAAATTTCAGAACTTCTAAACATCTTTTAAAATTATTCAAATTTTTCCTACAATTTTTTTTTAAATCCTGCCAAATGGAATTTTTTTTTTAAATCAATTTTTCTATAAAATGATTTTTATTCTTCGGAAGCCTTTGAAAATTATTTTTTTTTTAATAAAACGAACAAAACTATAACGTTCAACGTTTAGTTTTTTGATTTAGTTTTGAATATTTAATTTATAATTACTGATTTCAAATAAAAAGTCAGATATTTCTAAATATTAATTAAATGTTCTTTTTCTTAATTGAAAAATGTCAAATTGAATGATTTAAAAATGTAATATTTTAGACCTAAATAATATTTTTAATTTAATAAAAGCCTTTGATTATAAATATATTATTTTGAAGTTATTTTAAAATTGGAAATAGTTTATAAAGTTTCAATTGGGCTTTTAGATTTGTTTAACTAATAAGGTTTTACAATTGAAACAGTTTAATTTTTAACGTTAAACTCTGGAAATTGTAAAATCATTATGAAATGATTATTTAATTCATATTCACATTTGATCAACTAAAAAGGTTGTTTTTTTAATATCAAAAATTTTCTAATTCAAACGCTTCTAAATTTTAATTACTTTACATTTTTTTAACTGAATTAGAAAATTCTTGAAATTAAAATATGCGCTTAAAAATTAAAAATATAAAATTTTTTAAAGTGAAAGATTTTGGAATTATGCATTATAAACTGGATGATATCATAATTTTCGAAGATCACAATTTAACTAATTATTTAAAAAACTGATGAAATGAAACTTGGGGAGATGTTTTTCCTGAAAATGTATTACCAAAGACTCTTCCTGGCGTTCCGGAAACGACGTGCTGCCCATAATCGAGTTTCCTGATATCTTCAGCAAGGCTGGTTCCACCGATGCAAGAATGACACTGGACACTCATATAATTTCCCAGCGCGAGGACAACTTTTTGAATTTGTGTGGCGAGTTCTCTCGTTGGCGATAAAACAAGAACTTGAGTTTCTCGCACTTTTATATCCAGGGATTGCAAAATTCCTATAGAATAAGTGGCGGTTTTCCCGGTTCCAGATTGCGCCTGAGCAATCACGTCTCTGCCCTTCATGATGGGTTTTATAGCCCTTTGTTGAATCGCAGAAGGTTTCTCAAAACCTAGAAAAATAATACAATTTTCTATTTTTTTTTTTCAAATGCTCTGAGTTTTCCCTGATATTTCCCTGACTCGGGGTGGCCGTTTTAATCAAAGAAAAAAATTCCCGGTTTTCTTCCGGTTCGCAAACATTTTTCACGGTCAATGAAATTAAAAAAATCGAACACTTAATCTAAAAATTGTTCCACTCAAATTGAAACTCTTGCATTTAAAACTTTGAAAATTGAGGTTTAAAAGTTGTTTCATTAAACAATTTTTTATTGAAATGTTCAATATTTTAAGCGTATAAAATAAAAGCTACTAACACTTTTTAACTGAACAATTTTAAATTAAATGCATTTAAACGGCCAAATTCAAAATTTGCATCTTTTATAAATTGTAGAGTTCAAAGATTCAAATTTAGTTCCAAACATATAAATCCACTTTATTATTTTCCAAACTCTAAATTTAAGAATCAATCAATGAATTTAAAAATGTTCAAAATTATACCATTAAATTTTTTTTATTTTAATTCCAATTCAGAATTGGTTGAAAATTTCCAGTTCGAATCCAGAATTTTAATTCATTTTGAAAATTCTCCGTTTCAACCAACAATTAGAATTTTTCTGTAAAATTTCCTATTCAAATTCATAATTTAAATTTTTTCAAGAATATCCCGTTTCAACTTAGGATTAAAATTAAATTGTTTAATTCCCTCTCTAAAACAAATTATAATTCTCTTGGATAAATACCAGTTTCAACTCAGAATTGTTTAAAATTTGAAAATTCCCTGCTTCAACTCAGAATTCAGAATTATTTTGCAAAATGTTCCACATTAAAAGTTAAATCATTTTTAAATTTTCCTAGGAAATGGTTTTTCTTCTTCTGACACACTTCGTTTAAATTATTTACCATAATTTCAAATTTTAATTTACTTTTGAATTTGTTCAAATCTTCTAAATATCTCTTCATCTTACTCGATTTCTTCGAAGAATAATACATATTCAATTGTTATTTATGCATCAAAATTCAATCATTTTGCTTACAAATTAAATTTGGTTAAAAAGAAAAATTAAAATGGTAACATTCAAAGTTTATTTTTTTTCTTCAGTTTTGAATATTTAATTTATAATTACTGATCTTAAAGAATAGTCAGAAATTTCTAAATATTAACCAACTATTATTTTTGTTAATTCAAAAATTTGAAACTGCATGGTTTAAACATGGAATGTTTTAGACTAAAATTATATTTTAAATTTAATAAGACCCTTGAATAATAAATATATTATTTTAAAATTAAAAATAGTTTATAAACTTTCAATAGTCTCGTACAATCAATTATTATTCACTTTTTAAATCTTAAAGCACACATCAATACAAAAACCATTAATTAATTTTTATTCACAATTGATGAACAAAAAATGTTTTTTATCAAAAATCTTGGAATTTAAACGCTTCTAATTTTCAATTGTTTAAATCTTTACAACTTTAAACTTTAAAATCTGAAATACAAAATTTTTAAAGCGAAAGATTTTTAAATCACGCATTCTAAACTGAATGATATAATTGAAAAAGATAACAAATCAACTAATTATGAATAAAACTGTTAAAATCAAAGTTGGAACGATTTTTTTTCAAAAAATTTGTAAAATTTCCGGTCGAAAAATAAATTCACGGTCATTTACCGGTTTTTCCTGGTCTCATAAAATTCCCGTTATTTCCCAGACCATCGGCCACCCTGTTGACTAATTTCTCATTTTCCCTGACCCGTGAAGGGTAGTTACTTTTTTCACGCATATAACTAGTTACAATTACGTTACTTACAACCAACAAATTTACTTTTTTCACTTACTTAAATCTATAATTTAAAAATAAAAAAACGAAGATGAGAATTTATAAAAACTTAATTTAAAAATAAATATGCATTAGAGACCATATTTAAATTACGTAACAGCCTCAGGGGGGGGGGGGGTGTCAAGACATTTTGTTACGATTT
>JAWWLR010000127.1:31103271-31119470 GCA_035041075.1 Acraspis erinacei | reverse complement strand
TTTTTTAGCGAATCGGAATGGATTACACTTTTTTATTGGTCTTAAATTCTGTCGTAACCCTTACACGGACGCAAATAAGTGCATTTACCTTACATCCACCAGAGATGTAAAAATCAATATATCTTTTTTACAGGGTTGCTTCTCTATATTTTCTTGGAAAAACATTGTGTGTTTTTGCGATGATGGTTGTTTTGTCAAATTAAATGTTATGTCCTGTTTTAATATCTTTCGATATTAGCCTTATGTTTCTTTATACGTTCGCTCACCGCTCTCTCGGTTAGGTAGACTTTGCCATAAGAACAAGGGATTTTATATACTCCCGGATCACTGAGAGGTGCCTTTTGTCTTTAGGGTTGTTTAGAAATTGTCCTATTTTCGAAGGTCATTTAAATATGCTGTGGATGTTATGGTTGTTGAGAATTCTTCCTATTTATTCTGTGACACCTTGGATATAGGGTAGCATGGTGGTCGTTTCTCTCTCTCTCTCTCTCTGTCCCTCTCTTTCTTTAATAGGTTGCGCTAACTCGTTTGAATGTCTTTTCTTATTGCTTTATCAGTTTGTTTCTTTGTCTGATTGTTCTTTAATAGGATTTGTTTAAAGTTTTGTAATTCCTTTTGTAAATTATCTTTATCTATTGTGGAGACAGCTCTGTATACAAGGGAGCTGATGACCGATTGTTTTTAGATGGGTGGTGGTGGGAGAACGCATTTAGATATCCGTTTGTATGGATGGGTTTTCTGTAAACTGCATGCTCTAATGTGTTATCATATTTTATGTAAACCGGTACGTCCCGATGACAAAAGTATCGACAATGTAACGGAACAATAATATAGCAATCAGGGTTAGATATCTTCAAGTATACCGAAGGGAATGAGGCTGATATAATACTGGATTCTCAGGTAGATTGCACAGCTTTGTTCAAGCCTATGGTTAAAACCTAATCGCATGTTATTTTTTTTAATATGTACGGCTGTTCTAATCTCAATGATATTGAAAGTGCTAAATTGATAATGACTGTGTCAGCCAATCCTTGCTGACTACCCTCCCTAAATTTTCCACTAAATTATGGGTCAGTCTAAATATATGACCTTTGTTAAATATTATTTAGTTGCGCTAAATTCTATTATATGTTTTTTATCAATCATTCCTTTCGTTATTTCTGTAGATGTTTAAGAATCTGTGGATCTACACTTGGGTAGATTATTTGATGGTCACCCCGATTCTCTTTTCTAGGTGGGAGGGATTATATCATTCGTACTGGAGTCCTAAATTACTTGAAATTAGAAGCTCTATCCCTAAACGTACCGTTCTTACTAGATAGGACAACTTTTGAGTCGAATTAGCAGTACAGGATTGGATTTAGTTAATTTTCTAGACTGTAATGATTTGTTAGTTATTATTAACTCGTAGAAAAACTAAAGACTCCCCTGCTTATTTCACATATTATGGACTCAGTGATCAATAAAGAGCTAATAGTGGAATAGATGTATTTGAGTCTAACAGGATCGGTACGGAACACAGAAAAAAATAAGAATAAAATTTGTTGTAAGCAATTTTTTAGAGGAATACAGTTTTATGCAAACAACTTCGCGTTTTTCAAAATACATGTTTGCTTATGAAAGAACAAAAGACAGTTTAAACGATATTTGTTTAAAGTATATCCGGTGAAGCTAATTTTCGTTGCAACGAATCTTTCATCCAAAAACGATGTAAAGTTTATCTTCTGTTTTTTCTGTGAACTCATGGAAAATTTTGAGGTATTACAGATTCCAAAGTTGTCTGACCGAGCAGCTTAGTACTCCTCGGGCTTTGAGCCGCATTTAGTGTAAACTGATGTGGGGGTAAATTTTGGGTGCCCTGGGCTGAACTTATGAGAGCTACCTCACCTCCCTAAGCATTATATGGAGATATTGAAACGCTGAACCATAGATTAAAAGATAGCATTAGAGAATCAGTAACAAATGTGATCTTCCTACTAAGCCGAGTCTAAATTTTAAGTTGTTCGTTAGGCAAAAAAAGATTAAAGAAAGGACTAAAAACGTGTAAAAATTCAAACTTTGCTATATTGGATGATAGCAAGTATAAAAATTGAAAGTACGACTATTGCAAGCTAATTAAGCAAAAAAATTTGAACATAGAGAATGTATTTATAAAACCTTCGTAACTTGCCGGAATTTATAAAAGTCTGAAACGATAAGTAACAAATGTCATAGGTTCCTACTGGGCTTCTAGTTCTTGTTGGTGTAAATTCAATTTTAAAAATATATTAATAAATAAAAAAATTTTAATTTACATGATTTAGCAAATAAAAATAAAAATTTCAAATTTGAAATGTTTCAAAATTGAAAAAATTTTGGAATAAAGAGCAACAAAATTACATTTTTAGTTTTGAAAAAAGTGAGAATGTTTTCTCTAGCTATTGAGTTGCTAAATCGATATAGAGAAAACTTACTTAGAAAATATTATTAGGTTTCGCAAAAATGGAGAAGGAATTTCTTTTTTTTCTCGAGGGACATGTTTTTGGGACTTTAAAAGGGGATAAATATCCAATTACACATTTAGAGAAAAGGATTCATTTTATTTTCGCTAAAAAAATTTTCAGCCGTCATTAGCTGTTCAGCTTGATACGACTGCGCATGCGCTAAAAGACCTTAGTTACAATTCATAGTTAGGCCTTTAAGGAATGCTTACAAAACACAAAAAACAAAATTATATAATTAAAAATCCTTTCGTCAGGATGTTTATTAGAATTTTTTAATTTTCTGAGCCAATAGTTTAATTTTTAAAGGTTTGTTGGTTCATCCATTATGGTTTGCTACCTGGGGTGTAATATTCACTTGGAATTATATGTAGAATTACGTGTGGAAATATTCATAGAAATTTAGGAAATCCACGTAAAATTCGAGTGCTAATTTGAATCAAGAAACATGACGCCAAAGAATCACGTTAATTAAGACTTTAGTTAACACTAGGTACCTAAAACATATTCCGATATTTAATGAATATGCTATCTTTATAAGTATAGGTGCCGAGCTTGTGTTCCTGAAATACTGATATTTGTATTTCATAATTTTATTAATTTAAGTTGTGCGTTCAATACAAGAAATTAAAAAAGAACTAAAGAGATGTAAAAATGCTAACTTTGTATTAGCAGATAATAGCAAGTATAATAATTTAAAGTACGACTATTGTAATCTAATCAAGCGAAAGAAAGTGGAAAATACAGAATGTATTATTAAAACCCTAACAATTTTCCAAAAATCAGCTGAATGTTTAAATCATTTTGATGCATCACAACAAGCAAATAAATTATTATATTGAAATTTTAACAATACTTTTGGCTCACCTCTATATAAAAATTATTATAGGTAAATCAAGATATTTTCACGAGGGAATGAAATGTGACTTTTTTTTGTTACCGAGAAATACTGGCCGAGGCAATGCCGAAAGATTGAAGCCTTGATGAACATAATATATTGACTTTATTATTATTTGTAAGAACGAGTTTCTTGTGAAATTTTAAGCGCACTGTGAAACAGAAAGAATTACATATTTTAGTTCTACATTTTTTTATGAATGAATTAATGGTGTGGAGGATTTTGGTTTACACGCTCTACTCTAAAATAAAGAAAAATGGGGCGCATGCGGCCAACTGGAATTTCCCTAATTTCATCTGGGGTCAATGAGCTAATCCTGCCGCTTTCCATATTTATTTTTGCACGTGCTTTACCTTTGACTCGTGCAGTATATTTATATATTCCAGCAAGAGCATCACTACTCTCCAAAATTGCAAAGACGTCACCATCGTATGTTGCTAATACAATTTGTTCTTGGGTTGGTACGGGCACATATAAATTTCTTTGTTCGAGCAATCGAATTGGCTTATTCGCAGGAAAAGTGTATCTTCGTAGTTCAAGTAGACGGTGCGGATTCTTATTGGGAATAAGCCGAATAAATTGAAGTTGGTCAAGTTCATATTCAAGCCCGCCATGAGAAACAATACTGATAGGTGGCGCTATGCATCTGATAGGAAAAGAGCTGTCAAGAGGAGACCTGGACCTGGCACGGAGAGCAGGGTTAGCAGAAGATTGAGACCTGGCCGGAGAATTAGGTCTAGCTACAGCAAGAGGCATGTCAGGAGAATATTGTCTGTCCGAAGAAGACGAAGGTTCGTGACGAGGAACGCCAGGAATAGAGTCGCCATTAGGCAAACACTCGAACTGTGACCTTAACTCTGCAAGAAGAAAGAATGGAGTTTTTTAAATATTTAAAATTGTTATCTCGTTAGTTTTAAAGATGTATGAATACAAATTTTAAAACTTTGAGAATTAAAAAAATTAAAAAATTATTAGTATAATTATTATTATATTTAAAAACTGTTTACAAGGAGCGACCGCAGAAAGAGCTGTCACTGCTTTTGGAACGAGTGGTTAGTGTCAAAATAAACTTTTTTGGGATGGCACGAGACACAGTTGTCAACACACTCACCGCTCGATAATTCACACGAGCCGCAAGAGCAGCGCGAGCTTGGTAAGTGTTGCACTTGGCCCGGCCTGTTCTTGCAATTGACAATAATCTCTAGCGCTAATTTTCAATAGCATGTGGTGTTAAATATCTTTAACGTTTAGTGACAACCACGATTGTCACTCGACTCATTCGCTGCATTGCCAACAATTCATACATGGTGAAACAATAGTTCAAAAAATGATAAAGAAAGCAATAAAATATTACCTAAGAGAAAATTATTTAATAAATTTACTTTTCTGATTTTCTTTCTCATTTAATAATACAATTTGACATTTATGTATTATAAGGTTAAACCTGACGTACAAATAAACAAACACGACGTGCATATGCAGTTGCATTCATCTAGATCAGCTGATGCCACTTATAGCGCAGTTCGTATAGTCGGAACAATGAGCCGAGAGACAAGCGTGGTTGTCACTAAACGTTAAAGATATTTAACACCACATGCTATTGAAAATTATCGCTAGAGATTATTGTCAATCGCAAGAACAGGCCGGGCCAAGCGCAACACTTACCAAGCTCGCGCTGCTCTGGCCATAAAAACGAGCGGCTCGTGTGAATTATCGAGTGGTCAGTGCGTTGACAACTGTGCCTCGTGTCATTCCAAAAAAAAAATTATTTTAACACTAACCGCTCGTGCCAGAGTTTCTCCTTGTAATTTCAAAGATGCATTAGAGCAAATTCCTCGTCAAATTATCTCAAGAATATTATTTATTGTTATTAAATTTGATGAAAATTCTAGTATCCGTCCTCTCAGTGCTGGAAGAAAAACCCTAAAATAATTTTTGAGTAAATTCCAAAACTTTAAAAGATATTCAAAATTAACAACTATGTTCTTGTTGGATTCAGTATGCTTGTAGCATCTATAGCGAGGACAAGTAAATAAAATGGCTTAATATAAAGAAAAACCTGTCTCAACTTATTCCGGAACTACAAACCCAACAGCTCCTTTTTTCAACTTTCTTAACTTCGGTGATTTTAATGACATAGGGGGTTATATTTTGTAATTATTCGTAATAAGACTAAGTTTTCAAGAAATATATTTTTTTCATTCGAAAGCTTCTCAGATTTTTGAAAACAAATGGTTAAACTGAATTTCTGAAGAAGAAAAAAACATTTCATTTTCTTAAATTTTGCTATAGATAGTTTAAAACGCCCTATACAAGCCCTGTAAATAACAAAATGGGTTCTTAAATAATTAAAAACGTACGCCGAAACGATCCACACGATGTGACTATCCATTTAATAAAAGATGAAAAATTGACGAATATTATACTCGTATGCGTGAACTCTCGGCCGCTGGACACCAAGTCACGATACAAGTTCTTGATTATTTCTTGAAAACTGAGAGAGATCCCATTTTAATATTTATAGCGTTTTTTTGTAAGCTATTTATAAAAAATATTTCGAAAAATTTTGTTTCAGAAAATATTTCTTCAAAACAGCGTCTTATGACGAATGCTTAAAAAATACCTTAATAGCATTAAAATCTCCAAAGTTGTGATAGTTAAAAAAGGGTTTTTCTTTCAATACCTAAGAGAATGGATCCTACACTCTCAGAAATTTCCTCTAAACGATGAAGTCGGTCCTTTAATCGTTAAAGTAGAATACTTTAAAAGCAGAATCGTTTCAAACTTAAACGATCTAGTTTAACGCTGAAATGATGTCGACTAAATCATAGAGTAACTCCGTTTCATCTATAGAAGAAAATCACTTTTACCGTGGAACGATTCTTAGATTAACGCTAAAAGTATGTACTTTAATGGTTAAACGCTTGCATATTAAAAGCGCGGTGATGTGGTTCCACACATGCGCACACGCATGCGCGTGAATCATTTCTTGGTAAGGAGTACATCCCATTTTAACCGTTAAACTGCAACTTCTGCGTGTTAAAGTAGAGTCGCTTATCGTTGAAACGATTCTTAGTTAAACTTTTCGCACTTTAACCGTTAAACGATCTATCTTCAAGCTTAATTCTCAAACGATGACCCTTTAACCGTAAAAGTATTCCTTTATTCGTTAGAGGAAATTTCTGAGAGTGAAGCCAACTAGGGTTCTGAAACTTTGCGTAACATGAGCGGTAAGTTCACGTTTAGTTTCCGGTGATTCGACGAGGGCGGGCTCATGCGAGATTTAGTGACCCCTCTAAAATACATTGAGGAAAAATACAATGTGTACCCATGGTCTATGTTACTGTGCAAAACAAATTTTCTCGAAGTAGATGCGTTTTTCACACTTCGGGCATTGGTTTCATTTCGTATCATAGAGAAACCAGCTCCAGGGACATTGATGTACTGTAAAACCCAGACTTCCTTTAAGATGTGCTTTTTACACCTGGGCACCGAAAAACTGGGATTTACATTGGAACCCATTTTTGGCTTCAAAGGAGCTGCAACAAAAATGAACCCCATTTGCTGAAAAGGAACCCAAAACAATAAATGAGCTCTAAATGATACCTTAGTTGGTGTTCTAAACGATCTCAATTGTAATTGAGCCTACTTATAAATAAACTATTTTTCGCTTTGCCCACTACGAAATTTTGTTTAATAAATAAAATAATTTTTATCTTAAAGTACATATGTAATCGAACTCTGATGGACATAATTTAATGAAGATAATTAAATGACAAAATATGACCGCAATTAAAACAGATATAATGACTTGATCAACCCTATCCGACCGCGTGCAAAGCCGCTGCCTAAGGTTTGATGCCAGCCGTGAACTAATCCGCTGGCAGCGCTGCTGCGCTTCTTGCCGGCAGATACATTATGCTATATGACAAAAGTAAATACAAAATGAAGTATTAATAAAAAAAACGAGACCATAGGATTTAATGTGTTTGCGGCCTATTCATATTTTTTTACTTAACTATAATAATACTCATTATTTTTTAACTTATTCATCTGATAAATATATTAAATTACTTTATTTTTATTTATTTGCAAGTTTTACTTTTAAAAGGGAAGGGGACATATAATGTCACATTAATTGCGCTTATTAAAGAATATAGAGAAAAACTCGAATTCTACAATGTACAACTGACTCAAATTAGTCTACAAACTTTTATTTCGCATGTGACATAATTGTTTTTCAGCAATTTCATACACTTTTTAAAATCGTTATTTTTCTCTTAATATATTTTGCATATTTGAGATAATTTTTATATATCTGTGAATATATTATAAAAAGTTTCAGGCCCTTTGATGCCCATAAATATTCTTTTATTAATTATTTCACTATTTTTCTCTCATAACTAATGCATTTGGCTGCAAGAAGCGGATTAGTTCATGGCTGGCATCAAACTTTAGCCAGAGTTCCTATGCAAAATTCGGGTCTGTCGGATAAGGCTGGACTTGATAAATATTATTTGCAGGTTATGTAGCAAAGTTTTCAAAATAAAGGCATATTCATATGCAAAAAACTTTTTGTAACAAGTCATCGGTCGATAACCGTAAAACGATCCCTAACTTATCAGTCCTAATTTGCAAGCGTTTGACTTGTGAATCTATTGGAGCTCAAGTTCTAAATGATACCAACTTTGATTCGAGCCACAACTTTAGTTGTGTTGTTACCTCAAAATAACTGCTGACAGGATTTTTATATTCTGGAGAAAAGATTCGGAAAGAAATTGATTGATATGCTTGACATAAAGAAAACGGTTTATTTTATATTATTTTCATAACAAGAAGTTTGTAGTGGTATTAATTGTAAATAAAATAAAATATTTCATAATTATCACACGATTTCCCTGAACTTAGTGCCGTCTTGTTCTTCTACGAGGAGTCTCAGGTTGCTTGTTAGGATTTTGCTGCTGTGGATAACTCCTACCAATATATTCGTCCAAAATTTGTGGTGTACCAGCTTCCCCTGTCCAGCCATGAGGAGATTTAATATGATCGTCGATGATTGGTGGCGCACTACCTTGTCCTATCCAGCCAGAAGATCCGGGTTGTTGGGCTTGAAGATGTTGATTTTGCTGATTATGGTTGTCAACATGACCGTCAGTAATTAAAGGTGGCGTATGACTTAACTGAGAACGCGCAATTAAACGTGGAGGAAAAAAATTATCGAACCCTTCGTCATGAAAAATAATAGTTTCAGCAGCTTCATTATTCTTGGATTGTGAAGTAACTTCACTACTTTTCTTCTCGCTTTGTGAACTGAATTCTGCAAGGAGACAATATTATATTATAAGTGGTATATTTAGCTGGCATTCAATTTATTTTGTGCAAAAGTAGAACGTTTGCCGTGTCATTCCAGGAAGGTTGGTAGCATAAGCTATAATGGGCGATTCCTAGGGTGGGGGATATTGCCATACGTGGACGGAAAAATCAACATTGCCGTTTGGTGCGCATGCGCTCTTGCGTCAAGAACTGGAGTCTAGTTTATTAGCACATGCGCAAAGCGTCGAGTCGAATGCTTTAGCAAGTATAATACATCGAATGATCGAGCGTACATAACCTTAGTTTTTACCTTGAGAACGTCAAACGTGGTCAAGCGTCCCGGCAGTTGTGCACACTTGGTGACTCCAGTGAGTGAAAATGGAAAAACAGTGCTGTGAGGTGCTGATGGCACAAATTTTAGGCATGGGCAGCCACCGAAAAAATCCTTTGCACAAAGTATCGTATGCACTATGGAGCCAAGACAAGTCCTTGGCCGAGAACACCAAAGCTTGGCTCCGTGGTATATAATTTACTATTTCACTACAGTGTTCTTACATTTCCAAAAAGTGTTACAAAAAGTTATTTCGAATTAATCTAAATTCCCTAAATTCATTGCGTTATTTTTAATTCCTTGGAATTTTCTGAATTTTTGGAATTTCGTACATCCCTAGAATGCCCTCAATTCTTCATTCCGTGTTATTTCTTGAATTCAAACACATCAAGATAATGCAAATATTGAATAAGAATTGAGAAGGATTGAAGGAATTCAGAAGAATTAAGGGAATCCAGACAATTTAAGTAATTCAAGGATTTCTGAGAGTTTGAGGAATTCGAGGATTTTAAGCAATTTAAAGAATGCCAAGATTTCAGAGAATTTTAGGAAATTCATTCAGACTTATCCTACATTCACGTGGAATTCCTTTGAGTTCGTTGCATTATTTTTAATTCTTTTGAATTGATTGGAATTCAAAGAATTTAGAAGAATTCAAGGAGTTCAGGGAGTGCTCGGGAACTTAAAAGAATTCATGGTAGTTAATTTTTTTTAAATTATTTGCAAGAATTTGAAAGTATTACAAGAAATTTAGAAAAATGATAAATAATAAATAGAAAACAGAGACTATCTAATTCTTGGGTAAGAAATTTTCCTTTGGATTTCCCCAACCGCGAAAAATTACGCGAAATATCACTCTCTTTTCTTAATAAAACAAGTTCTTATACATTTTCTAAACAATTTGGAACTAAAATTTAAACCCATCTTTTGCTCGCTGACTTTTCGAACACAAAAATAAATATCGTTGATATAATATTTTACACTTACGACTGCAATTTAAAAATAACAATCCGGTAAAAAGCAAAGTAGCAACAGCCATGTTCATTTTTTCTGGAAATAGAGGAAAATAATACAATTCGAATTATAATTCTGTTTTCAATATAAAAAATATATTATTTTTATTACCTTGTTTATGAAGGGGTTTACTTATTCATCAAGAAAATCCAGGCATAAAATATTTGAGTTTCAAGATGTATCAAAGTGATTTTCAGCAGACTGATATTCCTTGATAATTTTTGGAATGCTTATTACAAAAAAATAAACCATGTTTGTACCGAAAAAATGTCTACATAAATGTATAAATGTTGACGCAGCTTCAAGATAATTACGATAATGTAACTTTGATTTTGCTGTACATGTTTAATTAGACTTTTTTACTTATCAGCCAATTGTTCCTAATGATTGCGTAAAAATATTTAAATCAACCTTCATCTGATTTAAGCACTAAAAGAATTTTTTTTTAATCGCCAGGAAATCCTTATGATTTTCTTCATATATTTCCTTAGTTATAAATTATAGCAAACCATTGAGGATTAAACAATTTTTTTTTTAAATTGGAAATTCTAAAAATATATGTTCCTAAATTTATTGAAGGATTCTGGTTTATTTAATCATTGAATTTGGATATGTATTAATTGTAATAATCTTTACCAATCTTAACGGTTTTCATTTCAACAAACACTTTAATCCTGATTTCTAAATGCCGCGTCAATAATGGGAAATGCCTAATTTTGTTAAATTCTCGGAGTATTTAAAATTTATTTGCTTACTAATCTCTAGAAAAATTTATGGGGAAATTCATGCCGAAATCCTAAAACATAAACATTAGGGTGATCCAAAAAATTTTCACGAACTTTCCAAAGCTATGTTAAAAATATCAGAAGAAATTTCAGAAAAAACTACAACTATGTTGAATCGCTATCAAATAAAATAGTTATAAACAATAATAATTTCTTTTAACAATTATCTTTGTTAAATAGCTTTAATTTTTAACTCTTTCGAAGTGAAAAGTCACAAAAAGTTGAATATTACAGAAAAACTGTAATTTCCTAATAGTGTTTAAAGAGAATATTATTTAAAATAATATGCAATTGTTTCCATAATTAATTTCCGTAAACCTAATTGAAATATTGCCTCACCATAATTGAAAAGTGCAAAAAAATTGGAAAATTTTAGAAAAAGCCGCAACTGTCCAGGTGGAAAAATTTTGAGACTAATTTTGTACTTTTTATATTTTTTTCGACAGTATTGTATTTTATTGTAGTTAAATTTTCTAGAAGAAATTTACAACTACAAGAATCTACAAAATTTTACAGCTTTTGCAGCCAAAAAGTTGTTCTTTTTTACCTAGGATGAGAAATATTTAACATATTTCATTATACATTAAAATTTGTTTTGAAATATTTTTGAATATTCTCTTAAAAATGTGTTTAAAACAAATCATTTGAAAATTGTCAAGGATTCTAATTATAATTTTATTGGCTTGGAACTTGAAATTTTCCTGCAATTTCTTGAACATTCTGCAAAAGTAAAAAATAATTACCATGAAATCATACAGATTTAAAAAAAAATATTTGGAAAATCGTGCTGAAGATTCTTTTAAAATAATTTTTCCAAACAAAGATATTGTTGCTTTTTTTACAAATTAGTATACAAATTTTTTATTGGTTTAATTCCTTTTAGAGTGCTTAAAAATCTTACCATTTTTTTCCAACATCTATTTACGATTTAATTTTTTTTTAAATCTTTTCGAAACTTCTAAATATATTGTAAACTCACTATTATTTTTCAAATTAATAATTGTTCGATTGTCATTTATTATGCAGAATTTAAAAAAAAATTACATATTCTCTTAACGTTAATTTTGCAAAATAAAAATCATGCTACATTTTCTTAAAACTTTTAAAGGTCTTTTAAACTAACTTAATTTTTTCGCAAACTGATAATTGTTAAATGTATATTAATGCATCAAAATTCAATAATTTTACTTAAATATTAAAAATTGGTTAAATACAAAAATTAAATTTATAACGTTCAAAGTTTTAAATTAACACACTTAAATATTAACGACTTAAGGCTTTCTATTTCAAATAATTCAGCTTCAAATTGTATAGTTTTTAATGTTTCCTTAATTAAAATTTTTTTAATCAAATGGTTAATAATGGATTATTTTAGATTGAAACAATATTTTAATAGGATTTAGAATTTAACACGAGTGGTTCATTTTTGAAACTATTTTAAAATTAAGAATATTGTTCTGCAAAAAATTGATTTTGAAGAGTTATATAAATTTTGGTTTACAGGTGAAATATGTTGTTTTTAGAGGAAACCATGCAATACTCATAGCGGTTTTTGCGAAAAAATTAAAAATCGATTTTCTCAAGAAAACCACCTTTAAATATTTTCTCGATTTTTATTTGAACTTTTAATTTGATAATAAAGCTATCTTGTAATTTTAATGCTCGCTAAATAACTTTTGTAGTCAGGAGAATTTTTTTTTGTTACAAACGAATTTTCTACTTTTTCTCCGAAACAAGGGTGGATACGAAAAAATGTTAAAATAAAATCACGCACGCCTAAAAAAACTCTACGAAAAATGCCTCTTCTTCTTTTGCTATGTTAATATTTTTTCGTATCCCGTACATTTTTTAAATACCTTATAATTCTATTTTACAGAATGAAGTTTTCTAAAAATCCTATGAAATTTTTGAAAATCCTGCAGAATTCTTTGAGCGCCTTTAAAATTTGTTGATGTTTTCAAAATTTTCAGCAGCCTCAAAATCGTGAAATTATCGAAATATGTAGAAATCCCTAAAATAAAATTTAATTTATCCCCGAAAGTTTTTTTTTAAGTTTCTCCAAATCACTTACAGAGCCCTTGAAAATAAAATAAATATGGGTCTTGAGGTTCTCTAGAAATCCATCGAGATCCTTTGAAATTTTTCAAATTAGCTCCAATCTTTTGCAATACTCATTTCTTATAAAAAAAATATATTCAGGTATCGCATACGCTACTTCGGAAAAGATTTCTGTTTCTGGTTTTCAAAATTGGTTTCATTTGTTTATTTTTCTAATTTTCTACAAAAAATTAACATATAGCAAACTTAGTTAAAATGATTTTCCTTGAATAAGGATGAACCAGGGTATGCAAAGAAGTTTATATTTATTTTATAGCTTATTATTAGTGAAAGTTTACAAATTTGATTAGTGCAAATTGGCCTATTAAGGATTATTTGAAAATTAGTAGTTCCTTTAGTCTAAGCATTTCCTAATCCAATAGTGAAAACAACTAATTGCTTTAAAAATATGTGAAGTTAAAAAAATAGATAAACTTATTTAGGAGTGTATACAATAAATTTAAAAAATTACAGACATGCAAGCTGTGAAAAATAGAAAAGTTTAATTAAATAACGCGATCATGTAGTATTTTAAACTCAAATAAATAATAAGAAAGACAGATTGAGAAATTTTTTACGTGATCTAGTCAGTTTGCATTTATAAAATTAGAGGCTTCTGATTGTTTGCACCGAGATAAGAAAAATAAGAATTTTTTATATACAATTGATGAAAGCGTTATACATTAATTATTCGTTTTCAGGATACTCCTCTACTATTTTTTAAAAGAATTCGATTTTTATTGTTCAACATTTTTAAAGCTTCTACACTTTTCTAGTTTTTTCAACCAAAATTAAAATGGTTCCAGGAAGTGTTGATTAATAACAAATAGATTGCCTAACAGGTTGCAAATAAATAATGGTTTATCGTACGAGAAAAGTTGTCTAAAATAGAGAGTTTTATCTTGTATCAATGAGGAAAGAGCGGTTATGAAGAATAACAATTTTGTAAATATTAGGTGTAGGTTTCGTAACAGTTTTAGGGAAAACTATGAAAATTCTCTCCTGGATGATTTTTTATCAAAAAATAACATATGTACGTGATTTTTTCTCCTGACAAGAAAAACAAATTTTCAACAGCAATTCATAGAGAGAAGTTTTAATTCGAACTGAAATAGGTTTATTCTTGCTCAACATACTAAGAATGATGTTACAAAAATTCATTGTTATTAAATATTGATATATAGTTTGTTCTATAGTGAATGCGATGGTGTAGAATGTGGATGTGATGGTGGAGAATGTAGGCGTCGGAGTGGTAGTGGTGGAGGTGGTGGATGTGGTGGAAGTATTGAATGTGGTGTAGGTAGTGTATGTGGTAGAAGTGGTGGATGTTTATGATGTGGTGGTAAAGGTAGTTGTGAATATTCTTTTTGTGAGTAGAAATCTTGCATAATAAACTCAGTCTGAGGCTGTTTAGTGGCAGATTCTTACGGACTAAAACCCTCTATTCCTGCCAACCCATGTCCCTGAAATTTTTTTTGGAATTACTTCAGAGGCATAGAGATAAAGCCACTGCACGTTCCTCGGCAATGTGACGGTGACATGCAAAGGGCTCGTCGGTCTTCTGCATCAAAACTGGTTCTGGGTGGTTACCGGTTTTTGTAGATGCTGCATCAGATGTTCTTCACGACAGTTGCGCTACGCGGAGTCGTACGATGGGTAGCCTGGTTGTTTTGTGTCTAAAGGATAATTTCGACTGTGTTTTCAGGAGTGGAAACATTTCCAAATGCAAATTAAAGAACATTTTTCATGTTTGCCCATCGGCAACACTCATAAAACGTGTACTCGACGTTGTTAACATTTGTGGGGAAGTTATTTCAGTATGTGCTGTCATTCCTCCTCCATCCATGTAGACAGGTCTTGAAGTTTCCGTACCCCTTAAAGAATTGTGTGAGGTGAGAATTCACCTCATCATGATTCCTGTCGGTACACGGGGACTCATACCCTATAACCTTTGCTGTCCATCTGCTCATTGCATCGCTGCTCCACCAATGTTGGAATCCCGCTATTGTGTGGGACCTCTCCTCTACTTAAATACGTGTGCAGTGGTGCTCCATTTGGCATCTCTCATATATTATCTTCTGCTCTTCCGCAAATAATTAAATGGAGATCACTTTTGCGACGACTATTACTGTGGGAGCAGAAACGATGCGGTAGATTCACATGTTACGCAGAGCTCTACGGAGTTAACCGGAGGCTAATCTCGTCCTGTAGATCTAAACAGCGAGAGACTATAGCTTCGATAGTCCTTGTTTTACTGGCACTGATGCCATTAATGTTAGACATGAGCCTAGGTAATTTGGCTAACGTGGTGTCTCTGCTTTTTCAGCTTCTTCCTGGATTTGCTGCTCGTGCGTGAGCTTCTAGCTTACTGTGTCACCGAGGCTCTAGAACCTACCATGAAGGGACTTGTCGGTATGTTTTCTCAGTAAAAGCAAATGTTCTGCTTCCTTTATACGACTTTTGAGTAATAGAGGGGTTAGTGACGCCAGGCCATAAGTAGTCTCAGTGGAATCAAATTGAAGAGAAAGGTCCTCTGCGGCTCTATCCGCTACACGGTATAGAAACACTGCAACATTGATGACTTCACCTTGATGCGCGTATTGCATTAGAGAATCTTTACTATTTATAACTAAGTAGACTGTATCCAGATAACTTCTATGGATTGTCATCGTCTTGCGTATGCCTCTGTTAAGTTGCTTCAACTCATCGATATTCCGTTCTAATGCACTAAACGTATAGAGCAGTATAGGAACGGCCAACATATTAGTATCCTCGATCTTAGCTTCCTAGATAATTGGGCAGCCTAAATCTTTATGAGAATATGGCAATAAATTTGTTCAATGGTCGTCCTTAATACACGCACATGTCGTGTTTCCACTTGCAGTATTCCAAGATACGCATATGTTTCTCTATTACCAAGCTGCTAATTCGTATTTCCAACTAAGAGTTGAACATCGTGATAGTCATGCGATTATCTAGTTTCTAATCTTCCATTGTGTAGGTGGACGCAGGCACACTTCTCCAGTCTGAAGCTGAAGCTAATCGGTTGAGAGCGCCCATTTACTACCGCCACAAGGATGCTCAGGTCCTCTTTCGAAGAGGCAAATAGTTTTAGGTCATCAAAAGTATCGGGCTTAGAGAATAGCTTGTAGATGGTGTTTAAACAAGCTATGGGCCGGTAGTTTGTTGGACTTGACAAGTCTCTGGTCTTAGGGATTATTACCATGCGTGCTTTCTCTAACCACTATGGGATGAGTTGCTCTCTGTTTAATAAAGTTGTA
>JAWWLR010000127.1:31012825-31054261 GCA_035041075.1 Acraspis erinacei | reverse complement strand
TTTTTGTTTTAAATTACCAGTTTTTTTGTGTATAACCCTAAAATAAATCTAAAGTTGTTGAAATTTGTTAATTTTTATTGTCATTTGTTTTATTAATAAACCTGACCAAATTCGGACAAAAAATACTAAAGTAATAAAAAATTTTAATGTTAAAAATAACAAGTCTTGTTCAAACTGTAATATTTTTGTTATAAATAAAAATTTTTTGCGTAAAACTCTATCGTTACCTGAAATTGTTAAACTTTCTGAATCGTCTAAAAATATCTAATTTTTTAATAAAAGTTACATATTTACGACGAAAAACAAAGCCAATAATCTAAATTTATTAAAAGATTCTAAATCTTGTTTGAATTATAATAATTTTTGTTTTATAGTACCAGTGTTTTATGTAAAACGCTACTGTAATCCAAAATTATTTGAAAATTACGATAACTGAAAATCTGATAATGTTTCTTTTTAAACCCCGATTTCTGGCAAAAAACAAAAAACTCTAATTTTATTAAAAGATTCTCAAATATCTTGTTTAAATTGTAAAATTCCTTATTTTATAATACTAGTTTTCGGTGTAAAACGCTGGGGCAATGCAAAATTATGACCAAAGTTATAAACCTTAAAGTTCAAATATTTTTTGTTTTTAAAAACCCGGGATTTTTTAAGAAGAAGAAGCGATTTCCTGTAAATAAAACGTTAATATATAAAACCTAGAAGTGGTAAAAATGGCAAGTAACATAAAATTTCTGCGAAAGTGCTAAAAATTGCAATTGTTTTTCAACACGTAATGATTTTTCTTTAAAATACCAATTCTTGCGTAAAACGCTAGCGTAATCTAAAATTGTTATAAGTTGTGAATCGTCTTTAAAAATCAAATTTTAATGAATTTTTAAATTAAAAATACAAATTTCCGACGAAAACCCACAAAAAATAATCTCATTTTATCAATAGACTCCAAATCTAATTGTTTAAATTATAATAATTTTTATTTTTAAATACCAGTGTTTGGTGTAAAACGCTAGTGTATTCCTAAATTCTTAAAAAATTATAAATATTTAAATTCCAACGTTTTTGAAAAACCAATTTTCTGTAACAACCTTGGTAGTCTAAATATAAATTTTAATACAATTTATTGTATAACTGCCTTTTAAATATTATTTTATTCATAATTAGATACGGCACTGATTCCAATTCCGCATTCCGAAGATTCCGTATTAGATTGAATAAGGCATACAAAATATGTCTGCACGCTGAGGGTCATGCAACATTACCAATTGCATGGTGCGACACTTAATTTTTTTAATAACTCGAAAAAAAAGAGTTTTCGACCATAGTGTAATGGGATATTATTTTCTATTCTTAAACAGCCACGCAATTCGATAATAAAATCAGTATTTCTTTTGTGACTATGTGATTTCTTAATTTGATAGCTGTCGAAAAATAACAAAAAATATCCGAATACATTTATGTTGAAATATTTTTTTTTTCGAATTACAAAAAAAGTCTCGCCACGCAATTAGTATTCATTGGCCCCTCAAAATAGATATTTCAGGTTGGATGGGGGAAATCCAACATGTCTACACGCCGAGGGTCAAAGAATAATACTTTTTTCACCACGAGTGTATTTGAATATTGGATTCATTTTTTTAAAAACTAATTAATTAAATAAGAAAGTAGATATTTTGTTGTTGAGATTTTATTATTTAATTAAATAGTTTTTGAAAAAATTAAACCAGAGCCACAGAATTTTTGCCAGTACCCAAATTCACTTATAGCAAAAAAAGTTAGTTTTTAAAAAATGAAGTTTCGTCCCATGCTTTTCGTATTATTTTTTGGCCCTCGATGTGCAACCATCTTGCTAGGTTACGTCACATTTGAAACACATAACCAGCCGCCAGATAGCGCTAGCTGCTCTAGTCGAAGTTCTACAACAAATTAAAATGGATAGAAGAGAAATATTTTTCTTTTAAAGAAATGAACTTGAACGCTTTTGGTAAAAACTCATTTTTCCGGATTTAAAATACAACTGCTTTGCAGAAACTTCGTCTTTTTAGGTTTTTGCAGAAAACTAATTTTTTTGCCTTAGTTGAAATTTGTATCTTTCTTCTGAATTTTTGTTTGTTGATAATGAACTATTTAGCAAAAAACAAGTTTGTTTGTGTAGAAACTGAATTTTATCGGTGGAAAATAAATTTTTTTCGTTGAAAATTGATCGTTTTTCGTCAAAAATTGAATTACTCCTTAATAGAACATTTAACATTTATTTGAAAATTGAATAATTTTATAAAGTCATAATTCTTTTTATTAAAAATTCTACTGAATCGTTCAAACTTAGTCTTTTTGATTTAAAAATATTACTATTTTGGTAGAAATTTTAACTGTTTGGTTGAAAATTGAATATTTAGTTCAACATTATTTTTTTGGGGTAAAAATTAATGTTATGGATTGAAAATAGATTTTTTTAAACTAAAAATGCATCCTTGTTCGTCCAAAATTTAATTACTCTTTTGGAACAAATTTTTGTATTTTAAATTTAACATTTTTTAAAAAGTGATCTTTTCTATTAAAAGTTCAGCTGTTCTGTTCAAAATTCGTGTTTTTGTTTTAAAAAATTCAACTCTTTTGTTAAACATTTAATTATCTGGCAAAAAATTGGTCAATTTTTGGAAACTCTAACCATTTTATTTAAAGGTAATTTTTTTAGTAACTTTTTTTAAAAGAAAATTCTAATTTTTGACTTGATTAATTTTGTTTTCATTTCTGGTCAAATCCAACAGATTTTAATGTGTAAAAAAAATATTTTGTTTTAAGATTTTTTGTGATTCACCATTTTCGCATTTTCTTAGAAAGTGTAACTATTTTGTTATAAATTTATATATTGAAAATTCAACTTTTCGGTTAAAAAATCATATTTTTTCTTAAAAATTTAATTATCTGGCATAAAATTGATCAATTTTTTTAAACTTTAACAATTTTTTTTAAAGGTCATATTTTTTTTAATTGAAGACTGAACTATTTTATTGAAAAATCATCGGTTTGAGTTCAAAATTGAACTATTTAGGTAGAAATATAAACGGTTTGTCTGAAAATTAATTTTTTTAAATTGAAAATTCATATTTTCGTGATGCGAAAATTTACCTTTTTTTAGAAGAAAATTATCGTTTTCGAATTGATTAATTTGTTGTCATTTACTTTCAAATCCAACAGATTTTAAAGTGTAAATAAAAAAATATTTTGTTTTAAGATTTTTTGAGATTCACCATTTTTTTGGAAAAAACAAATTTTGCTGAAAAAAAGTATTTTTTTTCACACAAATCCATATTTTTAATCGAAAATAACTTTTTTTTGTTTAAAAATAAACTTTTTCGATGAAGATTCCTATTTCAGTTTTTAAAATTCAACTTTTTTGCAACTATTAAGTTAAAATTAATTTAATTTTGAATTCATCAATCTATTATTTTTAAATAAAAATATGTCTTCGTTAAAATATGAAGTGCTACATTTTTGATTGAAAATTGAACAACTTGGTTCGACGATAAACTATACTTTGTTAAAAATTCATTTTTCTTGAAATTTTTTGAATTAAAAATTTAATTACGCCATTTTTTATTTAAAATTGATTTTTATAGTTGCAAATTAATCTTTTTTTGTAATTCAAAATTAAAATTTTTGGTTGAAAATTCTTATATTCAGTTGAAAATTAGTTTTTTCCCTACAAAATTAACTTTCCAGGTTGAAAATAGTGTCCACATTCATTTTACCTCAGTTTTGTGAAAAGTTTCATTAATCCATCTGTTATCTCAAATTTGAGGATAAGTTTCAGTTTTAAGGATGTAAAAGCATAAGATAATTTTAAAACTTAATTACTCATATTTTCAGTTTCTTTTATGTAATAACAAAACAATTTTATCACTAAATATGATAAAAAAAGCCATGTCTCATTTATCCAATTTGAATTTTCGCGGGACTAGAGCATCCATCGACACCTAGCATTCCAATTCCGCATTTCCTATTCTGTTGTCGTTGTCGGATTCGCACGTTCCCTTGTTTTTCTCCATTGACCGACAAGAAAATGGAGTTGTAGGTTGTTTGTCAATATTTTTTTTTAAGAAATCCGGGCTACTGTGCTTTTCTTGACTAAATTTCGCAAATGCGAGGGATTTAGTTCTGCCGGTACTTTATTCTTCTAATAAATGTATCGATTTTTAATTACTCGTGCTTGGAGTGAGTGAAACATTGCGTAGGCGTGATGCATACGCACTGCGATGCCGTACGTGAGTTTATTTCTTTCAAATCTCTATTTTTCATAACAGATTTTTAGCCATTTCTCTCCAGCTTCTTAGATTGTGCATGCCTGAAATTTAAATCTTGCTCTTCTGATGATTTACGTTTGATGAAGTGGGGTACTTTTATTCTTATTTTAATTGCAGTTTAATTATTGAGAGAGGACACCATTAGCTGTAAATTCAGAAAAAATTTCTGCTATCGGCGACCATTCGAAGTTGTTGTTTATGCTAAATTGAAGAAACCCCATGCCTGGCACACATTTTCACATGATTGAAGGTATGTTCAAGTTTGATAGAATAATCTTTTCAACAGCGAAAAAGCTGTTAAAAAATATCAATTTTTTCGTCACAATTCACAGTATTTCAGCAGGGTGGTAGTCCGATTTTTTTTCTGTCGCAGAATTTTATCTATAATATCTGAAAAAGTAATTTATCTGGGATTTTTTTTCGGTTCAGGCAATATTTGAATTAAAATGTAAATTTTATTAATAAAGTTAAGGGCTCTCGATCTACATAACCTCAAATTGCAGCACTGTTTATAAAAGCAGTACAATTTTTATACTTGCGGTAATTATAATATTAAAATTCCATGTTTTTTAAGTTATTTATGACATAAATTTATCAAATGAATTAATTATTTTGTTATAAATCTTATTTTCAAAATACAAGGGTACAAAAAACTATCACATATGTGCATTATAGATTAGAGAAAAACTAATTCTATCATGTAAATTTATAATAAAAATAATATCAATTTTTAATTAAAAAGGCCTATTTTTACAATGTTTTTTTTTTTTTTTAAATAACCGATTTTCTTTGGAAAATGTCAACGTAACCTGAAATTGTTAAAAATTTGGTTGAAAATTTGTCTATTTTTATGAAGATCTTTTTTTTTTTCTAAAAAAATAATTTTTGTTTGTTGAAAATTGAATTATTGAGGTAAAAATTCATTTATTTGCTTAAAATGTTAACTATTTTCTTGAAACTTCGTTCTTTTTTTTGAAAATGAATTTTTTTACTAAAATTTAAATATTCCAGGTTTGTTTTTCTATTAATTTAACTATTTCATGTTTGGTTTATTCCATTTGGTTTAAAATTTATCTATTTTTACGATTCAACATTTTATTTAATAATTTATTTATTTTTTAAAATGTTTTAAATTAATATTTTTTGGTAGAAAATTGATCTTTTTGGTTGAAAATTCATTTCTTTGATTGAAAGATTTTTTTTTATATTCTAATTTTTTATTTGAATGAAAATTTATCCATTTTTATAAGAAAAAAAATTTTGTCATAAAAAAATTATTTTTTTGCTGTTGAAAATTCAACTGTTGAGTCAAAAATTCATTTATTTGGTTAAAGATTCTATATTTTATTTAATAAATAATTTCTTCGCTTAAAATGTTAACTATTTTATTAAAAATTCTTTCTTTTCCTGTTGAAAATGATTTTTTTTACTGAAATTTAATTATTCCATGTTTGGTTTGAGAATTATTCTCTTCAGTTAAAAATTCCTTTAAAAATTAAAAATTGAATTGAAAATTCATGTATTTTGTTTAAAATTAATCTTTTTTGGTAGAAAATTGCCCTTTTTGGTTGAAAATTAATTAAATTCTTTGCTTAAGATGTTAACTGTTTTCTTGAAAATTCGTTCTTTTATTTAATGATTTTTTTACTAAAATTTAACTATTCCCGGTTTGTTTTTTTATTAATTTAACTATTTCATGTTTGGTTTATTCCATTTGGATAAAAATTTATTTATTTTTATGATTCAACATTTTATTTAATAATTTGTTTAAGTTTGTTTAAAATGTTTTAAATTAATATTTTTTGGTAGAAAATTGATCTTTTTGGTTGAAAGTTAATTTCTTTGATTGAAAGATTTTTTTTTTATATTCAAATTTTATATTTGAATGAAAATTTATCCATTTTTATGAAGATTCATTTTTTTTCATAAAAATTCCTTTTTTTGTTGTTGAAAATTCAAGTATTGAGTCAAAAATTTATTTATTTGGTTAAAGATTCAAAATTTTATTTAATAAATAATTTCTTCGATTACAATTTTAACTGTATTATTAAAAATTCTTTCTTTTCTGGTTGAAAACTATTTTTTTTACTGAAATTTAACTATTCCATGTTTGATTTCAGAATTATTCTCTTCAGTTGAAAATTCCATTAAAAATTAAAAATCGAGTTGAAAATTCATGTATTTTGTTTAAAATTAATTTTTTTTTGGTACAAAATTGCTGTTTTTTGTTGAAAATTAATTTCTTTGATTGAAAGATTTTTTTTATATTGAAATTTTTTATTTGAATGAAAATTTATCCATTTTTATGAAAAAAAATTTATATTTTTGCTGTTGAAAATTCAACTGTTGTGTCAAAAGTTCATTTATTTGGTTAAAAATTCATGTTTTTAGTTCAAAGTTAATATTTTAAAGTAGAAAATTAATCTTTTTGGTTGAAAATTAATTTCTTTTATTGAAAGATTTTTTTTTTATATTCAAATTTTATATTTGAATGAAAATTTATCCATTTTTATGAAAATTTATTTTTTTTGTAAAAAAAATCCTTTTTCTTTGTTGAAAATTGAATTATTGAATTAAAAATTCATCTATTTGGTTGAAGATTTATAATTTTATTTAATAATTAATTTCTTTGCTTAACATGTTAACTATTTTCTTGAAAATTCTTTCTTTCTTTTTTTTAATGAATTTTTTACTAAAATTCAACTATTCCAGGTTTGTTTTTTTATTAATTTAACTATTTCATGTTTGGTTTCTTCCATTTGGAAAATAAATTTATTTATTTTTATAATTCAAAATTTTATATAATAATTTATTTATTTGTTTAAAATTTTTGATTCAACTATTTCGTTTATTTGTGTATTTTGTTTAGAAATCCTCTTTTTGGTGGATGATTGGTCTGTTTTTTGTTGTTGTTGAAAATTTATATTTTTGGTAGAAAGTTGTTAGAAAATCATCACTTTGGTTGAAAATTATTTTTTTTGTAAAATTAATTTTTTTAACTGAAAATTGAACATTTCAACATTTTTTCGAAAACTTCGGTTGAGATTTCTTGAATTTTTTAAAAATATTGTTTCTTCGTTCGAAAACTAATATCTTTGTTTAAAAATTTGATCTTTTTGGTCAAAAAATTTTTTAACTGTTTAACAGTTAAACTAATTTTTTTTTAATCAATAAATTTCTTTCTTTCGTCTTTTTTGGTAGTAAATTAATCTTTTTGTTTAAAAATTCTTTTTTTGTAGTAAATTAATTTTTTTTTGTTTAAAAATTTATGTTTTTATTTGAAAATTCAGCTGTTTGTTGGAGAATTCTCGAGATTTATTTAAAAGTTCGTCTTTTTTGGTAGTAAATTAATCTTGTGATTTAAAAATGTATGTTTTCAGTGAAAACTTCAACTTTTTTGTTAAGAATTCTTGAAGTTTGTTAAAAATTGGTCGTTTTCGCTGGTACATTAATTTTGTTTAAAAATTCTTCCATTTTAGCTGAAAATTCAACTTTTGGGTTCAGAATTTTTGAATTTTGTTTAAAATTTGTCTTTTTGATAGTAAATTAATATTAATGTTAAAAAATCCTTTTTTGTTTATTTGAAAATTCAACTTTTTGGTTGAGAATTCTTGGGATTGTTAATAATTCATCTTTTCGGTAGTAAATTAATCTTGCTGTTGAAAAATTATTTTTTTTTTTTCTAGTTTAAAACTCAACTTTTTTATTCAGAATTCTTGAATTTTGTCAAAAATTTGACTTTTTAAATAGAAAATTAATATTTTTCTTGAAAAATTCATCTCTTTTAGTTAAAAATTCAACTTTTTGGTTGAGAATTCTCGAATTTGATTGAAAATTCGTCTTTTTTGGTTATAAATTGTTTTTTTTTGTTTGTTTAGAAATTAATATTTTTTAGTTGACAATTCGTCTTTTTTGGTAGTAAATTAATATTTTTGTTTAAAAATTAATATTTTTTACTTGAAAATTCGTCTTTTTTGGTTGTGAATTATTTTGTTAATTTAAAAATTCATCTTTTTGATTTGAAATTTCAACTTTGTGGTTCAGAATTCGAGAATATTATACAAAAATTCGTCTTTTTTGGTGGTAAATTCGTCTTTTTGTTTAAAAATTCATCTTTTTTAATTGAAAATTAAACTTTATGGTTGAGAATTCTTGAATTTTGTTAAAAATTCATTTTTTTTCGTTAGAAAATTAATCGTTTTGTTTAAAAATCCATTTTTTTGCTTAAAAATTCAAGTATTGCAATTAATTATTAATCATTTTAGTAATTAATTAATCTTTTTAGTTGAAAATAAAATTATTTGGTTAAAGGTTAAATCAAGTTAAAAAAAAACTAAATCTGTTTTTTTTTTTGTGCGTAAGAATAATTTTGTTAACTGCTGAAAATTTAACTATTCCATTTTTGGTTGAAAAGTGATATTTTTCAGGTGAAAATTCCGCTATTTTTTTTAAATCGTCTTTTTGGTACAAAATTAATCCTTTTGGTTGCACTTGTGTGAATTGTTTTTTTTCAACGTTAATATTAAATTAGTATACTTAATTTATTTAATATTTAAAAATTGATTCGGTGCGAATTCGCACTAGTGTGTTGTTTGAGGGTTAATTATATTTTTAGCATTATTAAATTTAAAAATTTGAATTTTTAAGAAAGACGTTAAACTTTAAAACACATTTGTTAAATTTGTAAACAAAAAGGTTAATTTAAAACCAAAAAGGAACATTTTTAACAAAATTCAAGACTTGTCAATAAAAAAGTCGACATTTTCAACTAAAAAAAGATAAATTTTTAAACAAACAAAATAATTTCCAAACAAAAAATACGAGTTTTCAATCAAATTCGACTATTCTCAACCAAAAAGTTAAGTTTTCGGGTAAAAAAAGATGCATTTTTAAACAAAAATATTCATTTACTACCAAAAAGACGAATTTTTAATAAAATTCAAGTATTTTAAACCAAAAATCCAGTTGTTTAATTGTTAAACAGAAATATTAATTTTCTAACGAAAAAACTGAATTTTTAACAAATCTCAAGAACTCTTAACGAAAAAGTTGAATTTTCAAACAAGAAAGATGAAGTTTTAAACAAACAAAATAATTTTCAACATAAAAAGATGAATTTGAAATTAAATTCAAGATTTCTGAACCAAAAAAGTTTAATTTTCAACTAAAAATAAGAATTTTTCAACAAAAAGATTAATATCAAAAATCACGAGATTTCAATCGAATTCGAGTATTCTCAACAAAACAGTTGAATTTTCAAGTAAAAAAGCTGAATTTTTAAACAGAATATTAATTTACCACAAAAAAGAAGAATTTTCGATAAAAGTCACGAATTCTGAAACGAAAAGTCGAATTTTGAAATAAAAAATATTAATGAAAAAAAAAACAATATACAACCCAAAAAGACGAATTCTCAACCAAAAAGTTGAATTTTCAAGTAAAAAAGATGAATTTTTAAAGAAAAATATTAATTTTAAAACCTATTTGTTAAATTTTTTAGCAGATTAATTTTCTAACGAAGAAAACGAATTTTAAACAAAAATATTAAATTACCACCAAAAAAAGACGAATTTTCAATCAAATTCCAGAATTCTCAACCAACAAGCTTAATTTTCAACAAAAAAGATGAAGTTTTGAACAATCAAAACAACTTACAACCAAAAAAGACGAATTTTCAAGTAAAAAAGATACATTTTCAACCAAAAATATTTAATTTACTACGAAAAAGACGAATTTTCAATAAAATTCAAGAATGCTCAACCAAAAAGTTGAATTTTCAACTAAAAATAATAATTTTTAAACATAAAGATTAATTTACCTCCAAAAAAAGACGAATTTTCAATCAAATTTGAGAATTCTTAAATTAGATGAATTTTTAAACAAAAATATTAGTTATAAAACCTATTTCTTAAATTTTTCAACAAAGAGATTAATTTTCTAACGACAAAAAAAACGAATTTTTAACAAAATTCAAGAATTATCAACCAAAAATATGAACTTTTAAACAATCAAAACAATCTACAACCAGAAAAGTTTAATTTTCAAGTAAAAAATATAAATTTTTAAACAGAAAGATTTAATTTAATACTAAAAAGAGTTTAAAACCCATTTGTTACATTTTTAAACAAAAAGATCAATTTTCTAACGAAAAAAGGAACGAATTTTTAACAAAATTCAACAATTCTCTACCCATGATTTGAGCTTTCAAGTAAAAAAGATGAATTTTAAAAAAAAAGCTTCATTTACTACCAAAAAAGATGAGTTTTTATATAAAATTCTCGAATTTTGAACCAAAAGTCGAATTTTGAACTAATACAGATGAGTTTTTAAACAAAAATATTAATATAACATAAAAGAAGACGAATTTTCAATCAAATTCAAGAATTCTCAACGGAAAAGTTCAATTTCCAACTAAAAAGAAGAATTTTTTAACAAAAAGATTAATTAACCACCAAAAAAAGGCGAATTTTAAATCAAATTCAAGAATACTCAACCAAAAAGTTGAATTTTTAAGTAAAAAAGATGAAATTTAAACAAAAATATTAATTATAAAACCTACTTGTTAAAGTTTTTAACAAAAAGATTGATTTTCGAACGAAAAAAAACGAGTTTTTAACCAAATTCAAGAATTATCAACCAAAAAAATGAACTTTTAACCAATCAAAACAATTTACAACCAAAAAATTCAAATTCTGAACTCGTAACAGATGAGTTTTTAAACAAAAATAATAATTTACTATAAAAAAGACGAATTTTCAATCAAATTCAAGAATTCTGAACCAAAAAGTTGTATTTTCAAAAGTGCGAATTCGCACTAGTGTGCCATTTTAGGGTTAATGATGTTTTTAGCCTTATTCAATTATTTATTTAATCTATCTTGTTAAAATATAAAAAGGGGACATTATTTGTAAAATAAACTCGCGAAAAATCAGACCTGAAAAAGGCTTGAGATACCTGGATAAAAACCTGGAATTATCAGGGCCTGAAATATCTATGAATTGGCAAAGAAAAAAGAATTAATCTTTTTGGTTGAAAATAAAGTTATTAGCATAAATCTGTTTTTTGTGTGCGTAAGAATAATTTTCTTAACTGAAAATTTAACTATTCCATTTTTGGTTGAAAAGTTATAATTTTTATTTCAAAATTTAGCTATTTGTTTGAAAATTGATCTTTTTCAGTTGAAATTTTCACTCTTTGATTGAGAATTAATGTATTTTTTAGAAAAATCGTCTTTTTCGTAGAAAATTAATCCTTTTGGTAGAAAATTCAACTATTTGTTTAAAAATTCATGTCTTTTTGAAAGTCTAAATTTCTACGTGACAATTTAGGAATTTGAAGCGGTTCAAGTTAATTTTTAATATAGTTCTCACGTTACTGTTGCTTAAATATGCACTAAATTTTATGTATAAGTAGATAAAATACAAATGTGTTTGAATTTTTATTCAAATTCATGTACTTTAGAGACAAATTCGAGAAATAATTAAGTATGTTTTTATCATTATTTAATTATTTATTTAATCCATCGTGTTAAAAAATTAAAGAATATCTTTTAATGTTATTTGAACTCCTATAAAGTAAAGAAGGGACATTTTTTGTAAAAGGCTCGCGAAAAATCATAGCTGGAAAAAACCTGGAATTGTCAGGGAATTTTTTTGCAGGATTTGAGTAGACACCCTGCTAACTCTATCAGATTTTAACTGACATTCCCTGACTTTCTGCAATTACCTAATCTGTAACAAATATTTAATTTAAAAAAAGCATTATGTTTATTTCACTCTAGAATATTTTTGTAAAAATATATGTTACGTAATTTAATTACGGTCACTTAGAAAATAACTTTGAGTAATTTATCTTTCGCAAAATGGTTTCTAATATTTTGTTGTAAATTTGTGTGTGTGCAGCCGAGTGCTGATTACGACGGACGTCTGGGCTCGAGGAATCGATGTGCAACAAGTTTCTCTTGTTATTAACTATGACCTTCCAAACAACAGAGAATTGTACATTCACAGAATTGGTCGTTCAGGTCGATTCGGCAGGAAGGGTGTCTCGATCAATTTCGTAAAAACTGACGACATTCGAATTTTGAGGGACATTGAGCAGTACTACTCAACCCAAATTGACGAGATGCCAATGAATGTGGCTGATCTAATTTAATTTAATTTAATTTAATTCAATTCAATTTCATTTAATTTAATTCAATTGTCTTTGAACTTTAAGCCGTGACTCTTTGAAGCTGTTGTCACATTATCTTCGTGGTTAATAGATAAGTTAAATTAGCTCTTAATTTAATTAAAATTATCAGATAATTATCTTGAAATGATACGACTAGATTTATACAAGTGTATGAATAAGATGCAAGATTTTCTTTAAGGAGCTGTCTGTACATGTCTGTACAATATTGTAAAATATCTTTTCTATGTGTTAGTAATAAAATTTCTAGGTAAGCTACATTTTTTGTAAATATTATTTTCAGGGAGAAGTCGGGGGATTTTTATTGGTCAGGGAAAATTGAGGGATTTTGAAACAAAACTCTGACAAAAGTCAGGCAGTTTCTGGAAGAGGAACTTTATATAATCGTTAAAGGTAACAAATTTGAGATGTTTAAATTGAAATTATTTTATTGTATGTAATTAAGGAATTTTGAAATCCAAGATTTGCGGCCATCGTGATGAAATATTTTTTTCAATAATTTATTTTCCTTGTATTTCAGTATCTATTTTTTCATTTTCTTTGGGGTGACCAATGAACTTGAAAAATTTTATATTTTTATTTTTAAACTTGCATTTCTTATTTTAAGATTTTGAAAATGCAGTTTTTAAGACTTAAATAATTGAAAATTGAAAGCGTTTCACGTTGAAAATTTTGGGTTAAAAAACCTTTTTATTTTATCAACTGTCAATCAAATAATTATTTTATGAGAATATTTAAAAAGTTTTTAAAAGATCTCCGAAATTGTCCAAAAATAATCTGGAATATTTTAAGGAAACTTTTTTTAATTTCCAGGATTTTCTAAAAATTAAAGGAAAAAGTCGATAAATATATTTTTAAATAAATCGGATTTTACCTGCCATTTCTAGAAAATTCTGCAAATTTTAAAACCTTTTCTTTAAATCTTCCAAATTTTATTTTTGTTTTTTTTTTACAATTTTGTAAATATTTAAAAATATTCTCTTAAATTAAATTAATGTTCAATTTTCCTAGGAATGTTAAGAAAATGTTATTATCACAATTCTGCAAAAGGTTCTAAATTTTTTATTTGTAATCTTCAAAAATCGATATTTTGTTTCAAATTAGGCTGTGGCTATTTTCACCGAAATTTCGATTTGAATCTTTTCAAAACTTAAAATGCCTCAAATTTTTTTCAACAAACAATAATCAGGATTCTCTAAAAATTGTAGGAAAAAAATCGATGCGTTTCAAAATACATTTACAAGTTTTCAAGAAATTTCAAAAATAATTTTAAATTTGAAAAAATTGAAAGAAACTTCTAGATTTCTCACGATTTTGAAATAAAATTTTGAATCTTCTCAAGCATGTTTAAACTATTTTGAATACATATAATTTAGCTTATAATTTAAGAAGTGTTCAGTTAACATTTTTTTAATTTTTCAGGTTTTAATGTTTTTAGCTGAAAATTGCTTCAAATAATATAATTTAAAAAATTTTAAAGCTCATTGAATATTTAAATTTTCAACGTAATAGTTCAAAAAGTTAAATTTTTTCAATAAAAGAAAAACACATTTTCAATAAGATAGATGAACATTTAAGTAAAAAAGATACATTTCCATGCAAACAAATTAATTTATTACCAAAAGACTAAATATGCATAAAAAAAATTTAACGAAAAATAGAATAGTTAAATTTTGCGTTAAGAAACATTAATTTTCAATAAATAAGGACTAATTCTCAACAAGAAATTAAATTTAACAAAAAAATTAATTTTCTACTAAAAAAAGAATCATTTTTAACAAATTACTTGATTTCTGAAACAAATATTATATTTTGATTGGAATATTCAATCTGATAGCTGAATTTTCAATCAAACGAATTACTTTTCGACCAATTAGCACAAATGTTACAATTTTAAAACTAAAAAGATTAAACTTTGACCAAAAACTATTGTATTGTTAAGAAAATTCTTTAATTTTGAAAGAAGCTCTAGCATTTTCAACCACAATAGTTGATTCGTTATCAAAAAACAGTAGATTTTTTTACAGAAAAATTTAATTTTTAACTAGAACAAATACATTTTCTGCAGCAAAGTTCATTTTAAATCAAATATTTCAATTTTTTATCAATTAGCGGTATTTTCAACTATAATAGTTGAATTTTTAAGAAAAAAATATGAATTTTCAATTAAATTGTTAAATTTTCTACTAATTAGCCATATTTTCAACCATAATAGTTGCATTTATAACACAAAAAAAACATTTTCCATGGAAAAATTTAATTTTCAACCAAAATTATGAAGTTTCAATCAAATAGTTGAATTTTCTACCATTAGCGAAATTTGAAACAAACACAGTTGAATTTCTTACCACAAAAACAGATTTTTTATGAAAAAATGAAATTTTGAGCTAGAAAATATGAATTAAAAAAAAAACATAATGCATTTTAAACCAAACAGTTCAATTTTTGAATATAATAGTTGAATATCTAACCCAAAAAACAAATTTTCTATACAACAATTGAATTTTCAACAAAAAGATGAATTTTGTTCAAGTTAGCGGAATTTTCAACCCTAATAGTTGAATTTATAATGCAAAAAAAAATTTCAATTTAATTGTTTAATTTTCTACCAATTAGCAGAATTTTCAATCATAATAGTTGAATTTTCTATCAATTAGCGGAATTTTCAATTATAATAGTTGAATTTATAACCCAAAAAAAACATTTTCAATCGAAAAATTAAATTTTCAACCAAAATAGTTGAATTTATAATGCAAAAAATAAAAACAAATTTTCAATTAAATTTTTTAATTTTCTAGCAATAAGCAGAATTTCAATCATAATAGTTGAATTCATAACAACAACAAAAAAACATTTTTAATCGAAAAATTGAATTTTCTACAAAAAGTTAATTTAAAAAAACAAGTTTTCCACGAAAATGTGATTTTTCCTTAAAATAGTTGAATTTTCTACCCATTAGCAGAATTTTCAATCATAATAGTTGAATTTTCTACCAATTAGCGGAATTTTCAATTATAATAGTTGAATTTATAACAAAAAAAAAACATTTTCAATCGAAAAATTAAATTTTCAACCAAATTTAATTTTAAAAAAAATACAAAAATTTAATTTTCAACCAAAAGTTCATTTTTAACAAAAAAATCTACATTTTCCACAAAAAAATATGAATTTTCAGTTAAATTGTTAAATTGTCTAGCAATGAGCAGAATTTGAATCATAATAGTGGAGTTTTTAACCAACAAAAAAACATTTTCAATCGAAAAATGGAATTTTCATTAAAAAGTTAATAATAAAAAAATAAGTTTTTCCAGCAAATAGTTGAATTTTCTACCAATTAGCGGAATTTTCAATTACAATAGTTGAATTTATAACCCAAAAAAAAAACATTTTCAATCGAAAAATTAAACTTTCAACCAAAAGTTCATTTTTAACCAAGAAATCTAACTTTTCCACAAAAAAATATGAATTTTCAATTAAATTGTTAAATTTTCTACCAATAAGCAGAATTTCAATCATAATAGTTGGATTCATAACAACAACAAAAAACATTTTTAATCGAAAAATTGAATTTTCTAGAAAAAGTTAATTTAAAAAAAAAAAACAAGTTTTCCACGAAAATGTGACTTTTCCATAAAATAGTTGAATTTTCTACCAATTAGCGGAATTTTCAATTATAATATTTGATTTTGTACCTCCTCCCCCCAAATTCCATAGAAAAATTGAATTTTTAAGAATAATTTAATTGAAAAAATACAAAAATTTAATTTTCTACCAAAAGTTAATTTTTAACAAAAAGATCTAAATTTTCCTAAAAAATGTGAATTGGCAATCAAATAGTTGAATTTTCTACCAATTAGCAAAATTTGTAACAAAAATAGTTGAATTTCTTACCCTCGAAAACATATTTTCTATAAAATAATGGAATTTTCAACCATACTAGTTGAATTTCTAAACCAAAAAACAAATTTTCTATACGCCAATTAAATTTTCAACAAAAAGCTATTTCTAACGAAAAAATCTAAATTTTCTAGCAAAAAATATGAATTTTAAAATAAATTGTTAAATTTTCTACCAATTAACGGAACTTTCAGTCATAAGGGTTGAATTTATAGCCCAAAAAACATTTACCATAGAACAGTTGAATTTTCAACGAAAAATATGAATTTTCTACAAATTATCGAATTTTTCAACCAAAATAGTTGAATTTATAATTCAAAAAACAAATTTTTTATGCAACAACTAAATTTAAAAAAAAAATTTTAATTTTCGACCAAACAATTAGAATTTTTAAGTAAATTGTTAAATTGTCTACCAATTAGGGGAATTTTCAATCATAATAGGTGAATTTATAACCAAAAACATAAAATTTTTCCTTGGAAATTGAATTTTCAACAAAAAGTTAATTAAAAAAAAAGTTTTCCACAAAAATATAATTTTTCCATTAAATAGTTGAATTTTTAACTTATTAGCGGATTTTTTAAACATAATAATTGAATTTATAATCAAAAACAAACATTTTCCATAGATAAATTGAATTTTCGACAAACAATATGAATTTTCAGCCAAAAAATATAAATTTTCAACCCAAAAAACCAATTTTCTATACACCAATTAAGTTTTCAAACAAAAAGTTAATTTTTAACCAAAAAATCTAAATTTTTTGTAAAAAAAAAAATAATATCTACATTAAATTGTAAATTTTTCTACCAATTAGCGGAACTTTCAAGCATAAGAGTTGTATTTATAACAACAAAAAAACATTTACCGTAGAAAAATCGAATTTTCAACAAATCATGAATTTTCTACAAATTATCGAATTTTTCAACCAAAATAGTTGAATTTATAACTCAGAAAACAAATTTTGTATGCAACAACTAAATTTTCAACATAAAAATCTAAATTTTCTACCAATTAGCTGAATTTTCGATCATAATAGTTGAATTTATAACCAAAAACAAAAAATTTCCATAGAAAAATTAAATTTTCAACAAAAAGTTTTCTGCCAAAATATAATTTTTCCATCAAGAAGGTGAATTTTCAACCAATTACCGGAATTTTTAACCATAATAGTTGAATTTATAACAAAAAAGCAACATTTTCCATAGATAAATTGAATTTTCGACAAAAAATATGAATTTTCAGCCATAATAGTTGAATTTCCACACCAAAAAACAAATTTTCTATACACCAATTAAGTTTTCAACAAAAAGTTAATTTTTAACCAAAAAATCTAAATTTTTTGTCAAAAAAAAAATCAATTCTAAATTAAATTGTAAATTTTTCTACCAATTAGCGGAACTTTCAATCATAACAGTTGTATTTATAACAACAACAAAAAAAACATTTACCATAGAAAAATTTAATTTTCAACAAAACATATGAATTTTCTACAAATTAACGAAATTTTATTCAAAAAAATAAAGTTTTTATGCAACATCTAAATTTTCAATGAAAAGTTAATTTTCAACAACAAAATCTAAATTTTCCACCAAAAAATATGAATTTTTAATTAAATTGTTAAATTGTCTACCAATTAGCGGAATTTTCAATCATAATAGCTGAATTTATAACAAAAAAAAAAAAAAAAAAATTTTCTATACGCCAATTAAATTTTCAACTAAAAGTTAATTTCTAACAAAATAATCTAAATTTTCTAGCAAAAAATATGAATTTTAAAATAAATTGTTAAATTTTTTACCAATTAACGGAACTTGCAATCATAAGGGTTGAATTTATAGCCCAAAACAAAAATTTACCATAGAAAAATTGAATTTTCAATGAAAAATACGAATTTTCTACAAGTTAGCGAAATTTTCAACCAAAATAATTGAATTTATAATTCAAAAAACAAAGTTTTTATGCAACAACTAAATTTTCAAAAAAAAGCTAAATTTTTTACCAAAAAATTAGAATTTTTAATTAAATTGTTAAATTTTCCACCGATTAGCGAAATTTTCAATCATAATAGTTGAATTTATAACCAAAAACAAAACATATTCCCTTCAAAAATTGAATTTTCAACAAAAAATTAATTTAAAAAAAAGTTTTCCACAAAAATATAATTTTTCCATCAAATAGTTGAATTTTCGACCATTAGCGAAATTTGAAACAAAAAAAGTTGAATTTCTTACCCCAAAAACACATTTTCTATAAACGAATGGAATTTTTAGCTAGAAAATATGAATTTTCAACCACAAAGTACATTTTATACCAAATAGTTCTATTTTCGAACAAAGAATATATATTATCAACCAAATAACGGAATTTAAAGCAATGATTGATAATTAACGGAATTTTCAACCAAAATAGTTGAATTTATAGTTCAAAAAACAAAATTTTTATGCAACAACTAAATTTTCCACCAAATAATTAGAATTTTTAATTAAAATTTTAAATTGTCTACCAATTAGCGGAATTTTCAATTATAATAGTTGAATTTATAACCAAAAACAAAAAATTTTCCCTTGAAAATTTGAATTTTCATCAAAAAGTAAAAAAATTTCCACTATTAGCGAAATTTGAAACAAAAAAGTTGAATTTCTTACCCCAAAAACACATTTTCTATAAATGAATGGAATTTTCAACCACAAAGTACATTTTATACCAAAAAGTTCTATTTTCAAACAAAGAATATGTATTATCAACCAAAAAACGGAATTTAAAGTAATGATTGATAATTAACGGAATTTTCAACCATAATAATTGAATTTGTAACCAAAAAAAAAAAAACAAATTTCCTATACAACAATTGAATTTTCAACAAAAAAAATTTTAATTTTCCACCAAAAAGTTTCAATCAAATTGTTAAATTATTTACTAATTAACGGGATTCCCAATAAAAAAGTTGAATTTATAAAAAAAATGTTTTCTAGAAAACAATTGAACTTTCAACTCGAAAATATGAATTTTCAAAAAAGTTTATTTTCAACCAAAAGATAAGAATTTTCCAACAAAAAAAAGAAGATTGTTTAACCAAATAATTGAATATTCTATCTATTAACGGAATTTCCAACCAAGGTAGTAGCTGAATTTCTAACCCAAATAAAAGAAATCTTCTGTAAAACAATTGGATTTTCAGCTAGAAAATATGAATTTTCAACAAAAAGTTTAGTTATGTATTATTTCTTCTTTTTTTTAATTGAGAAAGGTTTTGTGCCTATAGGGGTAGTTCGAGTGAAAACACTGACTCGAAAAAATCAATAATCATCCCTTCAGCTCACATGGTAGGTGTCTAGTATCACGGAATGAAAATAAGATGGATACGCAAAGTGCGGAGGAGGAAAATTTGTTTCGGTTTTTGTTGACAGTGATACGAAGAATTTCTTTCAAATTTCTTTAAATTGAAATGATTCAAGTAAAAAATCGCTCTGAGCCAAAAACCATGGATTGGGGTATGGATTCAAGAGGATGGACAATTAATTAGGTGAATGTTTATTACATTTCTATCACAAATAATGACCACACTCTTTATTTTCAATTAAAAATATTTTTTTTTATAGTCTAGCTGAAAATCCTTTATTCTTATACCAAAGATCGATTTTTTAGATTTCGAATGATTACATTTTTTCCCCTGTGCAAATTAAACTTTTCCATATTGCAGGTCTTATATATTTAAAATTGATCAATTTCATATAGTTTATTGAAATTATTGAATTTGGGAAAGTCTGTGCAATAACACAAATTTGAAATTTTTTAACTTGATACTGTACAATTTCGAGATTCTCTGTTTTAAACTATTTTGTTGAAAATTTTTTTCGGTAGAAATACCAACTATAACATTTTTTGTTGAGAATTAATATTTTGTTTAAAATTCGACAATTTTGGTACAAATTCAAATATTTGGTTGAAAAATCATCTTTCTTGATTGACAATCAACTTTTCGGTTTTAAAACTCAAATTTTTCTTAAGACATTCAACCGTTTAGCTTAAAATTGAAATATTTGGTAGAAAATTATTTTTTCTTGGTTGAAAATTCTACTGCGGTCTAAAAAATCCTTGGTGTTTGGTTAAAGTTTAATCTTTTTTGTTTAAAATTTCGAATAGTTTGTTGAAAATTCATTTCTGTAAGTAGAAAATCCAATGATATTGTTCCAAATTTAATTATATTGTTGAAAATTTACCATTTTGCTGAAAATCTAAGTAATTGGTTAGAAATGTAACCTCCATTTTGTAGAAAATTCTTTTTTTCCGGCAGAATAAGCAACTATTACATTTTTTTTTTAGAGTTAAGATTTTGTTTTAAAACTCAACTATTTGTTGGCAAATTAAATTGTTTGATCTAAAATAATATTTCTGTGTTTGTTGAAAATTCAACTATTTAATTTAAAATCAACTTTCATGATTAAAATTAAACTTTTCAAGTCATCTGTGTTCTGAAACATTCAATTTTTTATTTTAAAAATTCAAACTTTTGATTAATAATTTATTTTTCTTGGTTGAAAATTCTGCTGTTTCTAAAAAATCCTTGATTTTTGTTAAAAAAATTTCTTTTTTGTTTAAAAATTGCACTGTTTGTTTAAAAAATTATTTTTTTAGTTAAAAAAGAACTTAATTATACTGTTCCAAGTTTAATTATTTTGTTTAAAAATCACGATTTTCCTGAAAATCTAAATATTTGTTTAAAAACTTTACCTCCTTTTTTGTAAAAATTCTTTTTTGTGTGCAAAAATATCACCTATACCATTTTTTTGTTCATAATTAAAGTTTTGTTGAAAATCCAACTATTTGATTGTAAATAAAACTGTTTGGTCTCAAATCATTTTTCTTCATTGAAAATCAACCTTTCGGGTTAAAAAGTCAGTTTTTCTCTAAAAAATTAAACTGTTTAGCAGAAAAATTTAAATATTTCGTTCAAAATTAATTTTTCTTAGTTGAAAATTCTACTGTACTGGTTTTTGGTTAAAGTTTAATATTTTTTGTTTGAAAATTGGAAATTTTAGTTGAAAAATCAACTTTATAGTTGACTAACCATCTTTCTTGATTGAAAATGAAGTTTTTTGATGAAAATTCCTATTTTTCAAAATTAAAAGTCTCTTTTTTTCTAAAAGATTTGACTTTTTAGTATGAAAATTCAGATGTTGGGATGAAAATGCAATTGCAAAAAATTAAAAAAAAAAACAACGAAAATTTTTATTAAAAATTCGACTATTTGGTTTAGAATTCATTTTTTAGGCAGAAAATTCAATTTCATTGTTACAAATTAAATTGTTTTCTTTTTATGTTGTCGAAATTTTTTGTTGAATACCAATTATTATATTTTTTGTTGAGAATTAATATTTTTTTTGAAAATTAGACAATTTTGTTGATCTGACTGAAAGTTAGATTTTTGTGTTAAAAAGTAATGTGTTTTCTTAAACATTCAGCTTTTTAGTTTAAAAATTCAAATATTTTGCTGAAAATTAATTTTTCTCGATTGAAAATTCTACTCTTTGCATGAAAATACAAGTAGAATTTTAATGTTATGCTTAGAAATTCTTCTGTTTGGGTGAAAATTCATTTTTGTAGGTAAAAAATCCAATTATATTGTTTCTATAGTCTACTACTATATTTTTGGTCAAGAATAACTTTTTCTTTGGGTAAAAATTCTAATATTTCGTTGAACATTTAATTATTTTATTGACAAATGAACTATTTTGTTTTTTTTTTGGTCGAATCCTTGACTGTTTTTATGAACATTCGTCTTTTGGCTCAAAAATTCGTCATTTTTAATTGAAAAGTCATGTTTTTTACAAAAAAGTTGTTGTTTAAAAATTCAAATGTCTTCTAAATTTTTTTTATCTTTATAATTTAATTATTTGGTTGAAAATGCCACTGTTCTTTTAAGTTTATTATTTTTCGAAAATTTGTTCGAAAATTCAACTGTTTTGTTGAAAATTTGGCTTTTTCGATGGATAATTCAACTATATATTTGAAACTTAATTTTTTTGTTAAAGATTTATATTTTCCGGTTGAAAATTGAACTGTTTTGTACAAAACTGATCGTTTTGGTTTGTAATTTTAACTATTTTGGTCAAAATTTCAACTATTTGATTGAAAATAATATTTTTTGATTTCAAAATTTATATTTTTTGGGTAGATAATTCAACTGTTTTGTAGGAATCTCTTTTTTGGCTAAACAATTCAAAAATTTGCTAGAAAATTTAAGAACTTGGTTAAAAATGGACTTTTTTGTTGAAAATTCAAATTTGTACAGAAAAATTTTTTTGGGGGCAAGAAATTTAACTACTTTGATTGAAAATTCCGCTAAATAGTATAAAATTCAAATATTTGATTAAAATTCATTTTTATTTTTTTTATTTTGGACTGTAAGATCTTGCAACTACTTCAGTTTTATAAGATTTTAATTCTAAATTACAATTTTTCAAATCTAATATTAAACGGTTAAAGTTTGATTCTTTAAAATTTTATATTCCTCAATTTTACATATTTCAAATTAAAATTATTAAAATTTTCATGTTTTGCAATACGTGTGAAGATTATCAAAAATTTTCTTTCAATTTTGATATTATTTCACCCTGATTTTTTTTAATTGGAAATTTTTAATGATTAACTTTCACCTTTACAATTGTTCAAATAATTTAATTTTATGTAATATTTAAATCCTAAATGAAATGAGGTTTTATATTTTTTTAATATTTGGAGGATCAAAATTTTCGAAAAAGGACAAAATGGAACAACAAGAAGAATGCAGAACGAGAAGAATTCAACCTGTTCGACGTTTTCCAAACGATTACAAATCAGAAGGTCAATCACCACGTAAGTTACTGAATATTTTATTAAATATTCATATGTCACTATATTAAATATATTTTTTAAATACTTCATAAAATTAAAAAAATTGAAATCCAAAACCATAAATTCAAACTATTCTGTGACGTTCAGACATCACATCCGGCAAAAACATCCAGCTAATCCTGTTTGGCTTCTTGTTCCGACCAATCAGCAATGCTTCATTTTCCCGCCAAAAGTTCAAAAAGTGCACTTTTTAAATATAAATTAAACTTTTTGTTTTATTTTCCCAAAAAGAGTTTTCAGTGAAAGAAAATAAATAATTTTATTGAAAATGTTGAAATTTTAAGTAAAAAAAAGAGCTTTGTACAAAAAGGTGCATTTTCATCATTTTAATTGTAAATTAATCTTTCTGGTTACAAAATGAGCTATTTTGTTGAAAACTCGCTTCTTCTTGGCTGAAAATTAATTCTTGTCACTGAAAATTTAACTATTCCATTTCAATCGTGAACTATTTTGTTGAAACTTTTTTGTTTGTTTTGTTTATGAATTAATTTTTTTAAATGAGAATGTAACTATTCCACTTGAATATTCCATCATTTTAGTTCAAAAGTCATCTCTTTGGTGGGAAATTAATTCTTTTAGCTTAAAATTAAGCTATTTAATTTTTGGTTAAAAAGGATCTTTGTTCATTGAAAATTCAACTTATACAGTTGAAGATTCATCGTTTTAGTTGAAAATATATCACTTCGTTCGAAAATGTAACTATTTTTTCAAAAATTATTATTTTTTTAACTAAAAATATAACTATTCCCATGAAATATTCTACCATTATGGCAAAAATGCATATGTTTGCTTAAATATTAATTTCTTTAACTGAAAATTAACTTATTGAATTTTTGGTTTACAACTTATCTTTTTAGTTGAGTATGCATGCAATTTTTTAAAAATTCGCCTTTTTTATAGAAATTAATCTTTTTAGTTTAATATTAATCTTCTTGATTGAAAATTTAAGTCTGGTTTAATATTAATTTTCTTTAAGTAAAAAATTAAGTATTTAATTCTTGATTCAAAAATGATATTGTTTAGATGAAAATTGGTCTTTTTTAGTAGAAATTAATCTTCTTCTTTGAAGCTCAATTGTTCTTGTTGAAGATTATACAATTATTAGTTTAAATTGATCTTTTTAGTTGAAAATTCATGCATTTTGTTGAAATTTTGTCTTTTACTTTTAGGAATTACTCTTCTTGGTTAAAAATGTATCTTTTGGTTTAAAAATGAACTATTCCCGTTTAAGGTTCTTAATTTATTGTTTCATTTTTAATTAACTTTTTTTATTTCGTTTAAAAATTCAATTATTTGTTTAAAAATTTTGTCTTTTTTGGTTGAAACTTCAATTATTTCGTTAAAAATTTAATTATATTATTTAAATAATAATAATTTCAGTTGAAAATTCGTCTTTTTGGTTAAAAATTAAAATATTTCAGTTAAACCATTATAATTTTAGTTGAAAATTCATAATTTTGGTTGAAAATTAATTTTTTTAATTTAAACATGAAGTATTCCATTTTTGGTTGGAAATTTTTTCATTTAAATTCAACTTTTTGGTAGAAAATTGGTCTTTTTCCATTGAAAATTCAACTATTTCGTAAAAAATGCATGTAATTTGTTAAAAAATTAAAAAGTATATTAGTTAAATATTCTTAATTTTAGTTGAAAATTATTTTCAATTTGAAAATTCAAATATTTCAGTTACATATTGATCAGTTTTGTTGAAAATTAGTTTTTCATTTAAAAATTCCACTATTTGGTGGTTAGTTGGTTTTTTTTAGTCAAAAATTCAACTATTTCGTGGAAAAATCATGTATGTTTTTGAAAATCGTAATTTGTGGTAGAAAATTAATTTTCTTATTTGAAAATGCATCGTTTTGGTTAAGGAATGAGGCATGTTAGTTTAATATTTATAATTTTATTTTATTATTATTTTATTTTATTATTATTTTTTTTTAAACAAAAATATTTCATGTATAGATTCATAATTTTAGTTGAAAATTGATTAGTTTAGTTGTAAATTAACTTTTTAAAGTGAAAAATGAACTATTCCATTTTTGGTGGAATTATTTTGTTTATTTCAGAATTTCACTATTTAATGGAAAATTGGTCTTGTTTAGTTAGAAATCAACTATTTATTTGAAAATGCATGTATTTTGACAAAAAATCGTCTTTTTTGTTAAAAAATTAATCTTGTTTGAGTGCACGATCTATTCTGGTCAGAGTTTTGCGAAAGTCTAAATGTAATAAATAAAAAATAGCTTTTTCTATGCAAATTATTAATAAAAGTTTCTAGTTTATTTTTAAAATAAACTACAAGAGTAAGTCATTTACTTTTAAGAGAAAAAATTCAATATTTACATTGCTGGTCAATTTTTATTGCGTAGTTCAGAGTTTCACGAACATAGCATTGTTCTCTACTGAACAAAATTTAAAGTACCTATTTCTAACTAAAAAAGTAGATTTTTGTACTCAAAGAAACCGAATTTTCGTCAAAAATGTTAAAGTTTCAACTAAAAAAAAAATGAATTTTCAACAATTTAATTTAATTTGCAACAGAAAAAGTGAATTTTCAACTAAAAAATAAGACATTTTAACCAAAAATAGAACAGATACATTTTCTGTCCAATGGAATATTTGAATTTTGAGCCATAGAGATGAATACAATTTTCATCTAAAGTAAAGAATCTTTAACAAACCAATTACTTTTTACCAAAGTAGTATAACTTTCAATCAAAAAAGATGAATGTTCAACGAAAAATTGAATAGTTGAAATACCGACAAAAAAAATTTTAATATTAAATAAAAAAGTTGAATTTAAGAAAAAAGTCAAACTTTAAATACAATACTTAATTCTTAAGTTCAAAAATAAAGTTTCAACAAAAAATTTTCAGTAAAATAGTTCGATCATAATTGGAAGAAATGAATTGACAACTACACAAAAATTCCGTAAGATAAAATGAAATAGTTCACTTTTCATTAAAAAAAAAAAAAATTTGACCCAAGAAAAAGAAGGTTTGAACGAGATACCTACATTTTCAACAAAAAATAATTAATTTTTAACCAAAAAGTTGAATTGTTGAAACGAGAAGATTAATTTTCTACCAAAAAAAAACGAGTTTTCAACTAAAATTTGGTAACCAAAGAAATGACTTTTTAACAAAAAATGAATGAATTTAGAAACAAGAAGAAAGTTTTCTAAAAAATAGTCAATTTTCAAACACATAGTAAAATCTTTAACTAAAAAGATCAATTTTCAAGAGAAAAACGAATTTTTAAAAAATAGTTAAATTTTCAACCGGAAAATAATTTTTTACAAAAAAATAAATTGTTAAGCATTAAGATTAATTCTCAAGTAAAAGAGACGAATTTGGAATAAAACACATGAATTTTCATGCAAATGGTTCATTTTTAAAGTAAAAACGGCGAATTTTAACCAAAAACGGACAAGTGAAATTTTAAGTTAAACAATTTTGTTCGGAAATATTGCTGTTTCTAGTTTCCGCTATATTCCACTTAAATATTCATAATTTTAATTGAACTTTCATCTTTTTGATTAAAAATTCGAATATTTAAGTCGAAGCTTCATCACCCTAGTTGAAAATTTATCAGTTTGATTGAGAATTAATTTTTTTAACTGAATAATTAAATATTCGATTTTTGGTAGAAAATTGGCCTTTTTTAGTTGAGAATGGAACAATTACGTTGGAAATTCATCTTGTTCTTTGAAATAAAACCACTTGCTTGAAAGATAAAACTATTGTATTAAAAAATCATCTTTTGGTTTAAAATTCATTCATTCCAGTTCAATATTTATCAATTTAGTTGGTTGTTCATTACTTTGGTTGAATGAATTGTGGAAAATTTATTTTTTCAATTGGAAAATTAAATTATTCCATGTTTGGTTGAAAACTGATATTTTTTAGTTCAAATATTTGGTAAAAGATTGATGTTTTTTATTTGAAAATTCAGTTATTTGATTGAGAATTATTCATGTATGTTGTTTAAAAATCGTATTTTTTGTAGAAAATTAATCTTTCTTGTTGAAGATTCAACTTTTTGGTTAAAAATTCATCTATCTCGTTAAAAGTGAAATATTCTTACTTGAAAAATTAGAAATTTGAAGTAGTTTAAATTGCATTAATTATATTACCCACGTTAGTTTTACCTCAAAGTGCATTGAATTTTTAGTATAAGAAAATAAATTAGGATTTGTTTAAATAATTATTCAAATTCATCACCATCACAGACAAATTCAAGAAATTATTAATAATGTTTTATTATTTAAATAATTAATTAATCGATGGGGCTCATATGTTTCAGAATATCTTGAAATATAATTGTTCAAAGCTTTCTAAATTAAAATTTTGAATTGAATCTATAGAAACTTAAAAAAACATTTGTAATAAATTCGCGAAACTCTATACATATCCATAGGCGATTGTTTTAAAAAAATGCGAAATATTTTAATGGCTTTGTATTATTAAAAAGTATACGTGTTACTATCGAGCACTGATAATAAATTACTGCATAAATTATCTAATTTTTAGTAGGACTTATTTTTATTTTTTTAGCAAATACGATACCTGGCCCTCAGGCACAAGTGAATGCAAATCGATCGACAATTTCGATTGCAATTTATTTGATGTCAGAAGTCGTTCTGACGATGGAGGTCGAAAAGCAAGTTACTGTTCAACAATGTATGAATATAGTTCAATCAGATGCAGAATTGGCATTGGCGAGAACTCCTCCAATTACTGGACAGCCAGTTTTTGCACTCTGGCTCTGTTCTTCTCAGCTGGAAGTTCAATTAAAACCATCACATAGGTGACGAATTTAACAAATTTTATTTATTGAAAATAATCAGTAAAACCAATTACACTCATCTCCCGATATAAGAACGGCTTCGGACATGGCTTGGTCTTGGTCCTAAATCGGGAGAATCCGAAACTAAACAGACAGGGTCACGTGAATCATTTCGTTTTGATTTAGACGCATGATGCAACTAATGTGCCGAGTTCAAGGAATTTCGTAAACCGCGATTCTTATATCGGGAGTTGAGTGTATTTATAGATGAAATATTGTTCTGATATTTGATTCGGGTTTTATTTGGAAAATTAAATAAAATCCACTAAAAACAATGGTATAGTTCTTAATTTTTATACGAGAATATTGATTTTTGAAATACCATTTTTTTCAAATACAATTTTTTCGCAATTATATAAATTTAGGACCATGGAATCTTTTTTTTTAATTTTCTAAAACCTTCACGCGGAAATGTCTTTCTTTTGGGGAAAAATGACCCTCTATATTTTCTAGATTTAAAAATAATTATAATTTTAGATGTCGCTATGATATTTTTATGCCAAAAATTAGACTATTTAAAGTTTAAAAATCTTTATTTCTAACATTATTTCAGATATCCTATCTTGTACAATATTCGTTATGAAAAAAATTTAAGTGGACATTAACAACCTTAAAATTGCTATTTTATGGTAAAGTTGAGAATAAGAAGTCAAATTCACCCCTATTTTTTTTTAATGATGAAACTTTCAGGAAATATTATTTTACTAAAAACAATTCTGTATTATTGAACAAAAATTGAAGAATACTTGTCCTAGAATTAAAAAATAATTATTTCAATAAATTTAATAAAACTTGATAAGTTCTTGTAAAAAGAAAGCTTGTGGTAGCGTATTTTTATAATTATTTAAAGAAAAAAAACATTTTTGATTAAACAACGAAATTTTGAAAAATTTCGAGAGAACCCCAAAATTTTCTTAAGATTCCTGAGAAAATTTAAAATGATTTTTTATTTCAAAAAATGAGTTTTAAGACAAAATTGGAAAAAATTTAAAAACATTAAGAGTTATTCCTAACATTTTGAAAAAGAATGTAGAAGATTTTTGTAAAATTTTCGAGTAAGATTAAGTTAAAATGAGTTCCCATGCTAACCAAAACTTTCTTTTTTTAAGAAAAATATTTTAAAACATTAAAAAAAAATTCAGTCATTGCCAAAAAAAGTATATGAAATATTTTAAGCTAATTTTTTAATTCTAATGCATTTTGTTAAACAATTTTAGAAAAAAATTAAATCATTAAAAAAAATATATTTAGAAGTTTTGAAAGAATATAAAAAATAATTTCAAATTTAAAAAGGTTGGAAAAAAGTTAAATCAGTATATATTTTAGAAGATTTAAAAATACAGTTTTGAGACTTTTTAAGGAGTTTGAAAGTTCTCACCACAAGATTAAATTTCTTCAGGTACCTCTGAAAATTTTAAATAATTTTTTATGGAAAAAATTAATTTTAAGAAATCATTTTAAAATATTTTAAAAGATGAAAAAGATTTTCAAAATTATCAAAAAAGAATCTGTCAAGTTTTGAGGCCATTTTTTAATTTTGAAAGATTTTTGCAAATATCTTAATCTTCAAATCTTCTTAAATAAGAATAAATCTTAAAATCCTAAATATTTTAAACTGACTCGAATTTTACTAAAATTTGGTAAACTTCAGCAAAATAAACGAACTTTCTGCAAAATTTTCTAGATACTTTTTCGATATATCGGAAATTTTCCAAAATCTTTCTGTATTTTCTTAAGAATTCTAGGAAAATAATATTTTAGTAATATCAGTAATAAATTTAAAAAAATGGTTATTAGAAATTCTTAGTTTGTCTTAAAAATTATTTTTCCCCTCAAAATACATAATTTGGTTGACGTTTTTTGTCTTTCATTTTTGTCGTCTTTCATTTTTGTCGTCTTTTTTTTAGTAGAATTGAACTGTTTCTGATTTAAATTATTGGTTGAAATATCATCTATTACATTTTTCGTTGAGAAATCATCTTTTTTGTTCAAAATTGAGCTATTTGGTTGAAAAATAAACTTCTTTGTTGAAATTTTAATTTTACATGTCTGGTATCTTAAACAATCTTTTTGAATTTTCTCAAGAATCGTAGGAAAATTATGTACTTATATAACTTCAAAAATAAATGAACAAATGAATAGTTCTTCGAAATTCTTATTTTTGATTAAGAAACAACAATATATAACAAGAAAGGCATCATCAATTTTCCTTGAACTCGAAGAGAAAATAATAACTTTTCACGGTTGATGGAAATTAGAGGACGGGAAGTAGGGAAAATGTGGGAGAATAAGTGGAGGTGAAGTAAGAGGGACTGGGGGTAGTGAGACAAATTAGGGAAGGGGAATAAAAGTAGGGGAAGTGTGTGTAAGTGAGGTTTTGGAAAGGGAAGTATGTTAAGGGAAGTGTTAGCTGGGCAAGCGAGAAGAGGGGGAAGTAGAGGAGGAATAGTATGCAGAAAGATAGGATGGTGAAGGGTGGCGTAAGGGGAGGATAAGCAGGGGAATTTATGTTAATGAGGGAAGGGGGTAGGGGAAATTAAGAGAAATAAGGGGTGAGCAAGTAAAAGAAATGAGTGGAGGAGAAGTTGGGAAAGTGAGTAGAAATGGGAGGGGAAGTAGGTAAACTAGGTGTAAGAGTGTAAGCAACTAATACATAGCGGAGAGGAAGTGGAAGGGGAGGAGTGTAGCTGTATTAGCGAGGAAAAGGTGAAGTAGATGAGGAATAAATTGTTAAAGGAGGTGGGGGCGAAGGATTAAATGAGGCGAGGGGAAGTCAAGAATGTAGGAGTAGTAGGGAAGTTAAAGTATGGAGGTGGATTTGAATGAATTAATTAACCACTTTTGGACCACCCAACTGAGGCATGGCCTTAAAAGATTAATTTAATCTATAGGCCACTTCAACTAGCAGCAAAATGGCCAAGATTAGTGAAAAAATATGGATTTCAAACAGGGGCAGATGATGAAGAGCCAGTTCTTTATTTCCGAAGAAATGTTTTTTTAACAAGACATGAAGAGGAGTTAATTAAGGAACCAAAAGTCCTGGAACTACTTTATGCTGAAGCGAGACATAACGTTTTAGAAGGTGAAAACTTTTTATAATTTTCGAAATGATACATTTTTCTTATTAGTCTTCAGTAGTATACCTAGGACAGTACGGGGCTGGGTTTTGTTCGGAGCTAAACGACAGTAGGCTAGCGACTAGTAATTTACCGACAGACAATAATGATTCGCGTCCTTGCTAGGATGTTACCGATCGGCGAGGTAGATCTCTTCCTAACCTAAATTAATGTAACATCTAGAGGAACCTAAATTGCTGACTAGTGGTAGGTAGTAAACTTATCACGAACACGAACCATTATCGTCTGTCGGTAAGTGACCCCTTTACCCAGAACCCTGTCTTACTTAAAAAAAATGTTAAAACATTTGAATACAAAAACTAAATAACATTTTCAGGAAGGTATCCCTGTGAAGGACAAGCAAGATATGCAAGTTTGGGTGCTTTGCAAGCTCGAATAGAACTTGGACCTTATAATGCCCAAACCCATACCCTTGCATTTTTTCGAAAACATCGAGGAAGATTTTTACCCCATCATTATAATTCGCCGAATTTTTTATTAGGACTTGGATTCGGTTTGGGCCTAGTGGGTGGAAAAGGGGCGCCGGAAGCGAGACTTTTGGAACAATATAAAAGAATTCCTAGCCACACTGGAATGAATACAAATTCCAGAAAATTGATAAGAAAATATTTAGAATTTTGCTGGGGTTTGCCCAGTTATGGGGCTGCCTTTTTTCAAGTTAAATTTGAACGACCAGTTAGGGGCTTGGCATCCTGGATCACAAATAGAGACCTTGCTGTTTTGGTTGCAATTAATACGACTGGGGTCTATATTGTTGATGATGCTCAGTGTGTAAGTAACTGACTTCACACTCTTTCCCCTCTTTCCTTCTTTTTCCCTACTTTCAAGAATATCCCTATTTCAAGAAACGATCCCCTTTACCCCCTTTTAATAATTTATCCTTTTTGGTTGAAAAGTCTACTATTATATTATTGGTTCATAATTTATCCACTTGGGTTAAAAATGGACCGAAGTGAAATTTAAATGTGAAATTCTCAACAGGAAAGTTAATTTTCAACCAAATAGTTGAATTTTTAACATAAAAAGACGAATTTTCAACAAAACAGGTAAATTTTCAACGCAAATAAGATGACTTTTTAAAGAAATAAATTACGTTTTCAATCAAAAAGATGATTTTTTAACCAAGAAAATAAATTTTTTACAACAAAAAAACGAATTTGCAACAAAACAAAAGAATTTTTAACTAAAAACTAAATTGTTTACATTTTGTTTTTTCCTAAATGCGAAAAAAATTAATCAAACCGAATAAGAAATTCCAATAAATTTTGGTATAAAATTAATTATTATTTTTTAAAATGTTTAATATTATATTTTTGGTACAAAATTCATTCCGTTTGTTTAAGAATTTTATGATTTGGTTGAAAATTTAATCCATTTGTTGAAAATCAAAAAATTCGGCTTTAAAATGATCTTTTTTCTTCAAAAATTGTGAATGTGGAATGAAGTGGAATTCAATGCGGAATTCTCAGCAAAAATATTAATTTTCAACCAAATAATGAAATTTTCCACCAAAAGAAATGACTTTTTTCTAACAAAATTGTTGAATTTTCAACCAAATAATTACATTTTTAACCAAAAACATGAATTTATAACCAAGAAGATCAATTTTCTAACAAACAAATGAATTTAGAACAATGTAGTGGAATTTTCAACACAAAAAGGGTGATTTTTTAAAAACAAAATTGTTCAATTTTTAACAAAGTAATTAAATTTTTAAACAAAAATTATTAATCTTCATTCTTATTTGAAAATTCAACCATAGGGTTGAAAATTTTATTTTTCTGTTGAAAATTCAACTATTTTGTTAAGAAAATCATCTTTTTTATGGAAAATTCAACTGTTTCATTTAACATTTGACTTTTTGGATAGAAAATTCGTCTTTTTAGAATAAAAGTTTATTTTTTGTTGTTAGAAAAGGCATGTTTCTTAGTTAAAAATGAACTTTTTTAAACTTCAAGTATTTTGTTGAAAACTGAATTATTTATTTGAAAATTTTAATATTTGATAGAAAATTCATATCTTCAGGTTGCAAATTGACCTGTTTTGACAATTAGTCTTTTTTTAATAAAAATTTTATCTTTCTAGGAAAAAATTAATCTTTTTCGTGGAAGATTAAATTATTTGATTATAAATGCATCCTTTTTGTTTTAAGAATCAACTGTTCTTTTGGAAAAAAAAATTTTTGTTGACTCTTCATTTTCTTGGTTAAGGATTAAAATATTTTGTTAGAGATTCCTCTTTTTGGTTTGAGTTCAACTGGTTTAAAATTCTGAAGTTTAAAAATGAAAATAAATTTTTTAAACATAAAATTTAACCTTTCTATTTTTTCTTGAAAACTTAGGGTTTTTAATTAAAAATCTAACTTCTTGATTAAAAATTCATGTAATTTATCAAAAATTATACTCTTATGTTGTAATAATTTTTTTTCTTGGGTAAAATTCAAATGTTTAGTTTTTAATTCTAAAAAATCCGTCTTTTTTGCTTGGAAATTTAACTATTTGATTAAAATTGAGCTATTTTCTTGAAAATTGGTCTCTTTTTTTTTTTTAAAGTACAACTACTCGGTTTTTATCTATATGTTATTTACATTAATTTTATTTACAGAAATTTATTTCCCTACTATTCCCCTATATTCGTGAAAAATCACCGTATTTGCTTTGTTTTGAGACCACTTTTGGTTGTGAAGTTTCAAGTACTTAAAAAAAAGGTAATTAACTATTTTATTACAGAGCCTTATGTTGGGACTTAAATATTCCGAATTGAGTTGGGAAATGGCAAAACCCTCGGATGAAGGAAATCCCGACTGTCTGCCTTGTCTCTTTCTTCAATTTCCGGTTCGAGAAAATGGAACTCGCGTTTATAAAATTCTCCAAGTATTTTCGAAACAAGTAAGATTTAAAAAAATGAAATTTTTAAACTTTTTTTATAGGATTTTTTTTAGCGTGGAACAGAACCAATAAAGGTTCCAGATATGAGTCCAAAGAGTTCAAGTGCTCAGAGAAACTCTCAAGAGCGTGAGAACAAAATTATGAATCTTCTTAAATATTTTTAAATATTTTAAAATAAAAAATATAAATTTTTAACCCAACAGTTGAATTTTCAATTTTAAAAAAGATACATTTTCAGCCATGAACAGAATATTTGAATTATCCTTTAAAAATCCCATTCTTAATAATAAAAAAAGAATTTTGAGTAAAATAGCAAAGTTAATTATTTTCAACTAAAAATATAAATTTTCAACCAAAAATATGAATTTGTGACCATATAGTGCAATTTTCAACCCAAAAGATGAATTGTCTATTAAAAAAAAGAAACGAATTTTTAACTAAACATTTTTTTTCAACTAAAGAAACGAATTCTTAACAAAAAATAGAATAGTTAAACTTTCTATAAAACAACATTTTTTAACGAAAAATTACATTTCTATTTGAAAAAGGTCAACTTCCAACAAAAAATGGAATACTTAAAGTGAATTTTAAACTAAAATGATAAATCTTCAACTAATAAAAATTTAATTTTTAACCAAATACATGAATTTTCAACTAAAAAGATAAACCTTGTACCAAAAATAAAATACTGAAATTTTCAATAAGTAAAATAAATTTTCAACAAAAAAGAAACGAGCTTTCAACAAAATTGTTCAAATCTCTACCAAAGAAATGCATTTTCAACAAAGAGATGAAGTTTCAACTAGAAGTAGAATAATTAAATTAGCAGTAAAAAACATAAATTGCAATAAAATCAAAGTAAAGCTTCAACGAAATAGTATAATTTTTAACCAAGAGAATTAAATTTATTTTAAGGAATAAATATTCGTCAAAAAATGGATGTTACATCTTTAGTTAAAAAAATTAATTCTAAATAAGAAAAAGCTAATTTTTAACCAAAAAGGTCAATATATAACCAATAAGATGATTTTTTTTACCAAAATCGAAGAATTCTTAACAAAATGCATACATTTTCAGCAATTAATTGAATTCTTAACAAAAATTTCCGCCAAGAAGAGGATTTAATCACCAAGAAACTAAACTATCCCAAAAATTCGAATTTTTAAAATAAAATACAGGATTTTTAAACCAAATATTTCAATTCTCATCTTCAGAAGATAAATTTTTATCCAAATATGTACGGGTTAAATTATTAGTTAAAACAAATAATTTTCAACCAAATAATTAAGTTTTGAACTAAAAGAAATGTTTGTCAACTAAAATGATGAATCATCAACCAAATAAATAAATTTTTAACAAATTAGTTCCGCTTCCAAGTAGTTTAATTTTCAATAAAATTGATGAATTCTTAACAAAAAACGTGATATTTGATATTTCAAGCAAGGATTTTAATTTTATACCAAAAATAGCTGAATGGAACCAAAAAAGATGAATTTGCAACTAAATAGTTTGAATCCTCAATCAAAAGAGATCATTTTCCAACTAAACAGTTGCGATTTTTAACCAGAAAAATAAAATTAATTACAGATTTTTTTTATCGAAAATTCCTTGTAAGATTTTCCCTGACATACTCTGGCTTCCTGGAATTACCAGATCTTTAGCAACTCTGTCATTTAAAAAAAGTATATGTTTATTTCACTCTAGCATGTTTTTGTAAAATTATATGTAGTAATTATGATATATATATATATATATATATATATATAGATTTGTTTAAACAATAAATGCTTTAAATTCTCTTAAATTCACTATAAATCATTCTTGGGCATTTAAGAACTCTAATCACGTTCGAAATTTGGGATTAGGTTAACGATGCCATAATATTATAAGGGCGACTGCGCATGCGCGCAGTAATATTATAAGCCCATAATACTCCTACGAGTATTATGGACTCATTATTGTACTGCGCGAAATCGCTCTCGTTCCTCAACCTCAATTTACGTCAAGTTTGCTTTCTGGTATAAAGTGAAAGTCAAATTAATGTTTTAAATAAATTGCCTAAAGTTTGAATTGATTCCTCAATTTTAAAGGAGAGAAAATGATCAAATTTGCTCAATCACTTGTTATCAATTCGTAATAGATAGATAGACAAGAGTCATCGGTCATGAAGGATAGAGAAAGAAGAGATAGAAAAGTATGGAAATTGGGGATAGGAAAGGTAGCGTTTTAGGGATGCAAAATGATCCATTGAGAGATAATAAGAGAGATATAATAGTTATATCTTTTCCTATCCCCCAAGTTCTATATTTTATAATAGTTCAGCTTCGAGCACGTTAAAACCTTTTAGTTTGAAGTGGAAAGGTAAAGGATAGGATGATATAGAGAAGAGAGGATTGCAAATAATAGACGTAAATTTAGATTGACAAAAATATAGAAGTTGATAGATGTGATATAGGATGAGATAGAGAAGAGGAGATTTAAATAGATAAATGAGATTTTAGATTAACAGAAATGGGAAAAGATTGACAGGAGTAGATAAAGGATAGAATGATGAAGGAAAGAGTTACAAAAATAGAGATAAATTTAGATTAAGAAAGAGATATAAAAAGAAAGATGTTGTTAGATGTAGGGTATAATGAGATAGAGAAGAAGAGATGACAAAAGATAGACGGAATTTTAGATTGACAGAGGCATACAAAATATTGACGATGATAGATAAGGGACGGATAAGATAGAAAAGAGGGGATTGATAAAGATAGACGGAAATGTAAATTGGCAGAAAGATAGTAAAAGATTGACGCGAATAAATAAAGGGTATGATGACATAGAAAAGAGAGGATTGAAAAAGATAGATTTTGGTAGAAATACTATGGGATAAGATAAAGAAGAGGAGATTGAATAAAAAAGACGAGAATTCAGATTGAAATAGAGATACAACATTTTTGCGTGGGTAGATAAAGGACACGATTAGATAGAGAAGAGAGATAGAAAAAGTTAGATGCTGATAGACATAAGATAGGATGAGATGAGGAAGGGGAGATTGAATAAGATGGACGGAAATGAAAAATGAAAAAAAAATAATGAAGGATAGACGCAGATGGATAGAATAGCATGAGATAGAGAATTGAAAAAGGTAGACGGGAATTTAGATTGAAAGAAAGATAGAAAAAGATTGACGTGCATGGATAAAGTATAGGATGAGATAAAGAAGAGAAATATAAGAAAATAGACGGGAATTTAGACTAAAAGAAATGTAGAACAAGATTGACGTGGATAGATAAAGTATAGGATGAGATAAAGGAAAGAGGTAGAAAAAGATACATGTTCATAGACATATGTAGAGATAGAGATGAAAAAGGTTGACGTGGATAAATAAAAGATAGGATGAGATAGAGAAGAGGGAATTGAAAATGATATATGGGAATTTAGATTGGCAGAGATAGAAGAAGGTTGACGTGGTTAAACAAATGACAGCAGGAGATAGAGAAGACAATTAGAAGAAGATAGACAGGAATTTAGATTGAAAGAGAGATACAAAATTTTAGCCTGGATAGATAAAGGATAGGATGAAATAAAGAAGAGGAAATTGAAAAAGATAGACGAAAATTTAGATTGATGGAGAGGGAGTAAAATATTGACGTTGATAGGTGTAGTATATGATGAGATTGAAAAGAGGAGATTCAAAAAGATAGACGGGAATTTAGATTGTCAAAGAGGTAGAAAAAAATTGACGTTGATAGATGAATGATAGGATGAGATAGAGAAGAGAAATAGAAGAAGATAGACTTTCATAGGCATACGATATGATGAGATGAAAAAGATGACATTGAATAAGTTAGACGGAAATGAAAAATGATAGAAAGATAATGAAAGATTGTCGTAGATGGATGAAGGTAGAATGATATAGAAAACAGGGGATTAAAAAAGTTAGATAGAAATTTAGATTGAAAGAAAGATAGAAAAAGATGGACGTGGATAGATAAAGTATAGGATGAGATAAAGAAGAGAGATAGAAAAAGATACATTTTGATAGACCTACGATAGAATGAGATAGAGAAATAGAAGAAGATGAACGAGAATTTAGATTGAAAGAGAGATTAAAAATATTGGCGTGGATAGGCAAAGCAGAGGATCAGATAGAGAAGAGGGAATTGAAAAAGATAGATGTAAATTTATTATGTATATTATGAGACAGAGAACAGATGATGAAAAAAGATAGACGGGAATTGACATGAAGAGAGATAGACAAAGTTTGACCTAAATAGATAAAGGATAGGATGAGATAGAGAAAAGAGTATCGAAAAAGATAGGCGGAAATTTAGATTGGCAGAGAGATAGTAAAAGATTGAAGTGGATAGAGTAAGGATACAATGAGATAGAAAAGATGGTATTAAAAAATATAACTTGAATTTAGATTGACAAAGAGATAGAATAGGGTGCATTTTCTCTATCTTTTTCTAGCATAAAGATTCAAAATTATTCAAAAAGATAGCATCTCTATTTTTCTTACGTGCAGCAGTGATCAGAACTAAAAAGATGCTTATAAAACGTGTAAAGCATACTTGCGTTACATAAGAATATTTAATTTTTCAGGCGGTTATGATGGACACTCTTATTTCTGGCTTCGCTGAGGAAAGTCGGAAAATGGAATCCAATAGTGAAAATCTTAATCGACTCCAAAATGGATCAGTCGTGCCTAACGTTGGGAGCTTCACGAACAAACTCAGCAAATTTACCCTCGCCACTTTCGACGACGAAGGTAAAGTAGAATAATGTAATTTTTTTCTTAATTTTTATGTATTTCATGTTTTTCGATCCTTTTTAAATGAAATAAAACTATTTCATGTTTATAAATTTTAGTACTTAATTTTAATTTCAAATCCTAAAAGTGATTGAAATTAAATAGTGTCCATTAATAATATGACTAATGTCCTTTTGAATTTAAAATAATTCGAGTTGTTACACTTTAACCCTTTGCGGCATAGTGGTAACCCAGATTACCACCTTTTTTATTGACAACTTTTTTCTCTAGACTCAATGTGTTTGAAGTAATATCAAAAAAGTCTCATTGGTATGGTATTTGAAGCATTGTAGAATGTAGAAAAAATTATGAAGAATGTATTGCATAAATTTATAAATAGTTATAAATAAACAAATTTCGAAAATCGCTCTTTTTTACGAAAAAATTCATTTTTGAACGACGTATTGAATGAATTAGAATAAAACTTGTTATTCGGAGGTTTTTGGGATCACTGATCACGAGTCTGAAGTCAGATTTCCAAAATTCAAAATGGCGGATCCAATATGGCGGACAAGTTTTCAAAAAAATAATGGATTTTCATGAAACTTGGCATCTGGGGATTTTTGTGGTCTGTGATAACGAATCTGAAGTCAGATTTTAAAAATTCAAAATGGCGGATTTAACATGGTGGACAAATTTTGAAAAAGTTGTTGGATTTTCATAAAACTTGTCACTCAGGGGTTTTTGGGTTCACTGATTACGAATCTGAAGTCGGTTACAGAAATTGATAATGGAGGATCCAATATGGCGAAAAACTGTTAACAAAATGAATGGATTTTTATGATATTTCGTATCTAGGGGTTTTCAGGGTCGCTGATTACAAAGCAGATTCAGATTTTAGTTGCAGAGACATCAATTCTCAAAAAAGACTTTCAGCTAATCCCAGCTTACTCTTAGCACTACCCAGAACTAACGACGTGGACGTGGTAAACTACTAGTTCCTTCTTTTTCTTTCTTTTTTGGTTCTTTTGTTTTTGCATTTTTTGTTTTTTTTTTGTATAATTTTTTTGTATTTTACTTCTTTTATTTACTTTTCTGTTTTTTAAATTTCAGTGATTTTTAATCCTGTAACATTAAAAAATATATAATTTGTGGATCTAGTTCCACCTTTACGAGTGGTAAAGGGTGAAGTAATTTCTATTTGGTAATAAACATAGTGGTACATTGCAAACCTTACAAATCCATAACGTTCTGTTTTGGTCAGTTTTTGTGCTACAACGAGCATAGCGTCTTGATTTACCAATTTGTTCAGGCAAATGTGCTGACTGAGAGCGTCTTTTTTCGACAGACACTTGTGGTTTGTAAGAAGAGGCTTGTGTAACTTGAAGTTTTGGGCCTTTTGAAATTGGTAGTTTGTTACCCACTAGTTCATCTACCAAACGTAATCTAAATTCTTCAGAAGTCAAAGATGGTTCCGAGCCATTCTGTTTATACAAAATGAAAGTATTAACTACTGTGACATCTAAGAAATGGAAGGATATTCTGAGCCACCATTTCTTGGACTTTCGGTCAATTTTGTATGTTGACCAGAGGTGGCCAGCTTTATCAACGTAACCCATATGCGCGTTATAATCAGACGCCATTACAGGAGGAGTGACGGGTTTCAGCTTACCATCTTTTTGTCTACGGTTTACAAACACTGTTTTACAAGGGTCATGGTAATTAGACAAAAAGTAGACAGCCTTTTTGTCCATCCATTTCATCCAACAAATGCCCGTAATAGATGTCCTAAAATCGCTTTGTCCTTGATGCATCTTCTGATCAGGTATATCACTTTTCAGCAATCTTGAACGGTTCTGACGTACAGTACCGCAAGCAAAAATTCTATCCTTTTTCAAGGATATCATTAGAGCCATACATGTGAAAAAATTATCAAAATATCCGTGGTGATTGTTACTTACTAACTCTCGATTAAGATCTTTTACAACTCTTGCTCCCAATTGTTTTTCGGCACTTTCAGTTTTCCCTGTATATATTTGAAATTCACACACATAGCCTGTCTCATCTGCACGAACCCAACACTTGTATCCGCGCTTTATGGGTTTGGCTGGCATGTACAGCTTCATGCTGCTGCGACCTTTGAATTTTATCATTGATTCGTCTACACTTTGATATTTGCTTGGTTTCCAATACTTCTTGAAATTTTGATTTAGTTTATCCAGAAAAGGTCGCAATTTGTATAATTTATCATAAGTCGCTTCACCCTTTTTCGGTTCTTTACTGTTATCAGTAATATGCAAATTACCGAGAAAAAATCCGAAACGAACGACTGACATCAACGAGCTTATATAGGGATCATTCAATTGAGAATTAGCAGACCAGTAATCTCGATATGAAGGAGACTTTTTTACTCCCATTAGAATATTAATGCCTAAAAAAATCAGCAATTCCTCTTTTGTTGCAGGTGCATGCTTATATTGTTTCTGCTTCAAATAACGATTTGTTTCTTGGACAATCAAATCCATCAAATC
>JAWWLR010000127.1:30995323-31012725 GCA_035041075.1 Acraspis erinacei | reverse complement strand
ACTTCGGCTACTCACCCTCATTTAGACTAATTCCCGACCCCTGACTACCCCCACTTCTACTCCCCTAATTTCCTCAATTCACCTAATTCCCCACCCCTCACTTCACCTACTTCCACTCGCCTGATTTTTTTATTTCTCCTAATCCTTCACCCCTTATTTCCCCTACCTCCACTTTCTTAATTTCCCACACAAACCCTTAATATCCCTCCTCTTACTTCCCCTACTTTCTACCCTTAATTTCCCGCCATATTCCCTACATTTCTTTCCCTAATTTCCCCTCACTTCTCCTACTATCCCACCCCTTGTTTCCGTCACATTAACTTACTTCCCTCTCCTTACTTCGCTTACTCAACCTTATTTCTCCTACTTTCTCACCCGCACTTCCTATACTGACATGCCCCTTATTTCCCATCAATTCCCCTACTATCCATCCGCTAATTGCCATTACTTCCCCTCCACTCATTTCCCCTTATTTTCCATGCTTCCCCTACTTTCCGTCCTTTCATTTCCTGTTACTTCCTCGACAGTTTCTCCTCACACTTCCCCTACTATGCCGACTCTAAATTTTTCTTACTCTGTTTGAAAAACAGTACAACGCACCCGCAATATAAGGGCTTCTGTCCGAGGCTATGAAAACATAAAAAATAAAAAAATTGGATTGACTTGAATCGAGGGAATTTAGAAGAATTAAATAAATTTTCTAAACTGGAAAGAATTCTAAAGATTTCAGAAGAATTTACCGGAATTCAGGATAAGTTCTAAATTAATTCAAGTGAGTTGCAAAAAGTATTTGAAAATGTTCGTAAAATACCGGTAAATTCGTTGAATCTTTTAAAAGTCCCTAAAATTTTGCAAGTCCTTTGAAATCTTTCGAAATTTGTTAAAGCTCTTAAATTCCTTAGAATCTTTCTAAACATCCTGAGATATTGCAAATTCTTAGAAATCCCTTGAAATTACATGTTGAAATCAATAAACAATTACTGAAATTAATTAGAAATTACTTTGATTTTTTTCAATTTCCTACAAAATATTTCAAATCTTTTGTAAATTTCTTTGATTCTTTAAAAATTTTCATAAATCTTTGATCTTCTTTAAAATCTTTGGAAATACCTTGCAATTTTTTAAAGTTCATGACAATTTATTTGATTTTTTCAAAATACCCTAAAGTCTTAAAAATTCTCAGAAACTCTTTTTGATGCTTTAAAATTTTTGAAATCCTACGAAATAACTTAATTTTTTTTAATCCAGTAAGATATTATTTAAAACCCCCGTACAATTACATGAAATCTGATATTTCCTGAAATACTGGAAAATTGATTAAAATACCCCGAGAGCTTTTAAAATCCGTTAAAATTATTGAAACCATCGGATTTCTGATAAAATCTTTTGGAATAATTCAAAAGATCCTGAAACCATATCGTCCAAAATTCTACGTCATTTTTTAAAACCTAATCAAAAAGTTTTTTTAATTTCTTTTAATCATTCAAATCTTTTGAAATTAATTCAATTTTTTTGAAGCAATTAAAAATTCTTTAGAATCTTTTGAAATTCCCTCAAATATTGTAAATCCTTCGAAATCCCATCAAATTACTGAAATCAGTTTAAAATTCCTTGGAATTTTTCAGAACCTTGACTCCTTGAAATATTTTAAAATATCGCAAAAATTTTTGTAATACCTAGAAATATTCGAAAATCTGGGCAATCCTACGTAATCCCTAAATTCTTGTGAAGAAATTCTTTAAAATCTGATACGTCCTGAAATCCTGGAATATTGATTGACTCCTTCAAATGATTCAAATCCTTGGAAACTCCTTGAAAAGTTTTAAAACTCTTGAGAATGCTTTGGAATTTAAAAAATAAGCTAAAGTCTTTAAAATCTTTTGAAATTATTAAAATCTATTACAAATTTTTGGAATCTTTTAAAATACCATAAAATATTTCAAAAAATTTTAGGAAAATTTAGAAATAGGCATGAATTCAATAGTAGTTAACCCATAGGTTAATTTTTTGAAATTAAGCCATCCTGTCTTCATTTGATCCAAAAAAACGTTGTTTGATTTATTCCGAATCAAAATTTTTAGTAAGGCTTTTTTTAATCGATAATAATTTTATTGAGTTTATAATTTGAATCCAAAAAAATTAAATTGGATCTAAACTAGAAATTTAAATACTTAGGTTTTTTAATTTCCATGTACCGAATACTATAGGGGAAAAAGTAAAAATGTATATTTTTTCAGGTCGCTGCATCGGACAAATGGGCTCTTGGTCTTTCCAATAACACCAACATTATTATGTCAAAAAATACACACGAAAAACATAAATTTTGTTAAATAAAGCTCGTTTTCAGTAAAAATATTTCACTCGTTTATTTAATAATAATTTATTAATTATAGGCGTGATTTTCTCGCAAAATGGCCATCCGAGGATCTTCTCGCAAAACGTTCACCGTTTGGCGATATCTTTCTGGAACTAGATCTCGATGTCTGTTTAATCTTTCCTCCAAGGTGTGAAGATATATATTCATTTCATTAAGACGAATCCTTAATTTTTCCTTCTCTTCGACTGGTAAACTAGCGGCCTATATTTAATAAGATAAAGTTATTTCAATTTTTATAAAAATTGCTTTATACAAAAAATATTAAGGATTACGGAATTTTATAGGTAATTTATGGTACCATGCCATAAATTGCCCAAAATTCAATTTAAAAATGTCTATAAATTTGAAGAAATTTATGGAAATTTTTGAAAATTCATGGTAATTTTACAGGTAAATATGGTAAATTACCATGAATTACCCAAAATTTAATTAAACCAATTTACATAAATTTCCGGAAATTTATGACATTTTTTGGTAATCTATAATAATATTACAGGTAATTTATGACAACTTACGATAAATTACACAAAAATAAATTAAAAATTTTCTCTAAATTTGCGGAAATTTATGGACATTTTCAGTAATTTATTGCAAATTTACAGGTAAATAAGGTAACTTACCATAAATGATCTAAAATTCAATTTTAAACATTTTTATAAATTTCCGGAAGTTTATGAATTTTTTTGCTAATTTAGGGTAATATTACAGGTAACTTAAGATTAATTACCCAACAAATAATTTTAAAAAATGTCTATAACTTTCCGGAAATGTAATTATATTTTCAGTAATTTATGGTAATTTTAAAGGTATAAGCGGCAACTTACGATAAATTATCTAAAATTCAATTACATTTTTTTATAAATTTCCGGAAATTTATGAATTTCTGGTTTCTTATGGTAATATTACTGGTAATTTATGGTAAATTAAAAAAAAATATCCAAAAAAATATATTAGAAAATTTCTATAAATTTGCGGAAATTTATGGACATTTTTAGTAATTTATGGTAATTTTACAGGTAAATATGGTAACTTACCATAAATTATCTAAAATTCAGTTTTTAAATTTTTTATCGATTTCCGGAAGTTTATGAAATTTTTTGCTAATTTATGGTAATATTACAGGTAAATTAATATTAATTACTAAAAAAAAATTTTAAATTTATATAAATTTCCGGGGATTGGAGGTCATTCACGGTAATTTGATCAGTTATTTATGGTAACTTTCCATAAATTACCGTGAACTTCTATTATCTGCAACGAAAACTTCCTAACAGTTTTTAGGGTGGGTGGGCTGATTATCGTAAAATGCGAGCTCGTGGATGTATAATTTTCATTATTCACCTCTGACGTAACTTTTCACTCTCTAGGGAGTAAAAAGTAGAGCTTTAGCCCCGCTTTATAGGCGGGTGATAAGTAGAAGAGGATGGGGGAGAATATATATTTGTAAGGGGGTTAGGAGGAAGAGAATGGTAATTGAAGAAAATGAAGTAATAGAGGCAGATGTGAGGAAGGAGAATGAAGGATGGAAGAGGAAATGAGGTGGTGTAGCAAAATTTGAGGGGGATACGTGAGCGAGAAATTAAGGAATAGGGAGGAAATGCAGGAGGTGAGGTGGTAGAGTGATATATGAGAGGAAGAAGTTATGGTGGGATTCAAGAGGAAGAGAAGATAGATTACCTAACCTAGAGAGAGGTATTGTGAAGAGGATTTCGATAGAGAAGGTAAAGAATAAAAGAGGAAGCGGCATAAAGGCTAGAGTAAAGTCTTGTGACAGTGGGTATATAATGCTAACGGGTACAGGAGGGATACAGAAAATAAGGCATTGCAGGGAGGAAATTGGCGAGGGGAAAAGTAAAATGGGTAAAGGGATATATCAGTAGAAGGAGGGGGAGGAGAAGCAGGGGTGTCTTTAACGTGGCAAATGTAATATTGTTAAGAGGAAGTGTGTAGAAGAGGTAAAGATGTATCTTTGAAAGAATGAAATGGTAGATAGAAATGTGGCAGTACCATGAAACTTAGGGAAAGATTGATGATCGGCGTGAAGTATCGAGAGATATGCGAGGGGAAGAAGTGATAGGGGATTTAAAAAGAGAAGCAGGAGAGGTTGGGGTGAAGCAGCAAAGTAAGTATTTTAGAGAAAGTAGGTAGAGGAGTTGAAGAGTAAGAGAGATAGGAGTATATAGGCCAGAAAAAAGGGCGATGGCAGCGGGAATGTGATGATTACGGTTAAAAGAGACATAGAGGAGATGGGGCATTCGTAGAAGAGGTAAGAAGGGTGAAAATTTAGAGAAAATTGTCGAAGGGAAAAGCAGAGGACGGAGAAGGTGAAATGTTAGAGAGAGAGAGAGAGAGAGCTATGCGTGTTAAGCGGCATCTGTGAGAGGATTAATAGGTAAATGAGAGATTGATGATCCGTGTAAAAGGTAGAGAGAGGAGTGTGAGAGCAGAATGGATGTAAGAGTGACGGGTAAAATAAGGATAAATGAGATAATGCTTTCCTAACAGGGGAGAGGAATTGTGAAGTGTTAGATGAAATTGATGAGGCGAAAAGTATAAGACGAAGAAATTGAAGCCGTAGAGAGGGTTATGGCACGGAAAGAGTATCTATGCGAGATTGAAGGATGGTAGGTAGTGGTGGGGTCAGAGAGGAAAATTTCAGATGGAGAGGTAAGGAAGGGATTGAAGATCGTGTGAAGGGTAGAGATATACGAGGGGAAGAACTAATGGAGGGATTTAAAAAGAGGAGAAGAGGGTGGGGTTTGATGTGGAAAATGGAGTATCGTGCAGATGAAGTGGGTAGAAGAGGTGAATAGTAATAAAGGCAATAAAGGGGATGACAGAGGGAATGTGCGGGTGGCGGGTCATCAGTAGGAGGGAATAGCTATGGAAGGATGAATGATAATAGGTAGTGGTGAGGTAGTTGATGGAAATTCCAGGAGAAGAAGTCTGAAAGAGATTGAAGATCCGTATGAGGGGTAGAGATATATGAAGATATTATGTGAGATAAAAATAGGGGAGGATAACATGGTAATGGTAAAGTGGTAATCAAACTTGGATTACAAGGGATGGAAAAGAAAGAGGTGGTGATGTGTACAAGATGAGGCAAAGGATTCAAGAGGTGCATTGCTGACGGAATTATTACGGTAAGGGACTAAGTAGAGAATGGGGAGGAGGCAAATGGACGATAGGCAAAGTGAAGTGGAATGAAGGAGGGCGGAAGAGAGGGGTTGAGGGAGAGAGGTAGTAGAGAAGGTGAGGTTTTGAGGTGGTAGCGGAAGAATGCCTGGAAGAGAGTGAAGACAAACGGAAGGTGTTGTATACGGGAAAGGGTGAAAGATAGAATATGTGTAGTGGCCCATGGAAATATGAAAGTGAAAATTTAGGGGAAATTAAGGAGTGAGAGAGTGGTGCATGGCAAAAGTGAAGCAGTAGAGGAGGATAATTGGAGAAAGGAGGGGTGTATGGATATATGTGAGGGGGTGAAGGATGGTAGCTATAGGTAAGATCGTAGAGGAAAATTTAGGAAGAAGATATAATGAAGAAATTGAAGAGCGGTGAAGTGAATGTATCATCGATAGAGGTGAAGTAATTGATGGGGATATGAGAGGGAAAGTTGAGAGGCTGAAAAGAGGTGAGAGGGTGAAAATGTTGAGAATGTGAGGTGGTATAGGATGACAGTGAGGCGGAAGTGTGAGATTGGGGTGGAGCATTGACGGAGGAATTTAAGAAGAAATCTTCTTGATAGGCGCCTGCTGCTCGCTTCATGAGCTGAATTCTTTATATTTTTTTTTCAGACCTGAGTCAAGTTCGCCTGTAACTTCTGTAACTCTTGGTTTCCTTGGTTCAACATTCGTAGCATATAATTTGCTCGATCAACTTGTGACTGTTTGAAATCATTGAGGAATTCCTGGTTAATTTTAAATGCCTGTTCCTTCGTAAGGGTTGATGGATTTCCTAGACTTTTTATATAAGGGGCAAGAAGATCTACAGTCACTTCTGTGTCTCGTTGACTTTCAACTCGTAGCTTTTCCTCCTGGAAAAGTAGACAAAAATTTAAGTGTAAAAGACACAATCTAATCAGGCTTTATTATAAAAGAATAATGAATCAGGATAATAATAAAACTAATAATAATAATAATAAACCTGTTCCAGAATTTCAGCTCTAGCTTTTTCGTTCCTGTTTCTATCAAAAACTGAGACTGAAAGTTTTGGCATCATATGCTCCTCGTTTTTGGTTTTAAGGAATTTAATAATTTCCAACTCTGCGTCTCTAACATGAAAGGTACTTTTTTGCTCATCTTCAAGCTGCTTTTTTAGATCGTAAAAAAGAATCAAGGTCTTTTCTGAAGAAGCCATTGGATCCGGCTGTACAATTATTAATAAAAAATACAATTTTTAATTGAAAAATAAACATAAAATATTTGTTGGAAAAAATTGTATGTTCGGTTTTTAAAATTTAGTTACATTGTATTCAAAAACCATTTCCGGATTGAAGACAAGACGTTCGCCTCGGTCAGCCATCGAAGGTTTGACAAATGTTCGAGTAGCTCTGGTATAATTTCCCTTATCGTAATGATATTTTAATCGAATTTCATTATCAGCAATTGCAAATTCTCTAACTGAAATGTTTTGGGAAGCTGGGATTTTTTCATTTCTATGGCACCTTTCTATTATTTTCTAAATAATAAAAATTAAATATAAACCATTTAAAATTTGTTTTAACATTTTTATTTAGTGTGAAGAATTGTTTAATTTATTAAAAACTTGAGAACTTACCACAATTTCACGATAGTGAATATCACTTTCATCTTTTCGTCCCTTGTCTGTCGAAAAGTGAACTTCTCTGAAATGTGAATTTATTTTATAAACTCTAAACACTTTATGTTTGTATATATTTTTTTAATTGTATATAATTAGGATACTAATTTACCGATTAAAAAGAAAATCGTCTCGATTCTGATAATCCTGGACGAGATAATTTGGATGCATTTTTATTTTTGAAAGGCCATCTAGACGCACTGCGTCGTAATATTCGATGATCCGTTCATCGTCAACTCTATCAGCTAATTTAGAATAATAATGATGTTCTAACAAATATTAGAAAAAAATTCAATTAGATTAAATTGATATGAGAACTACTTTTTTATTAATGAAAACAATTAAACACCTTTGCAGGCATCAGGACGTCCTCGGTCATAGAAATCGGTAACTAGTTTCGAATTAATTTCTTTTGTGGATTTGAATAAATTGTCCCCTCTGTTTAAAAACTTTTCATAAATCTTGATAGGGATTGTATATTCATAATCATCATAAAGAGTGACTCGCTCAATTAATCCACTTATGTTATAATAAGGAGCAATTTGTTCCACTTTAGCTTTTTTATAAAAGGTTGTCTTTTTCCCATTTGGATATCGTCTCTCAAAATCTGAAATTTTATTGTTTATTGATAAATAATTAGACACGCGTCAAACGCAACTGAGAATTTTATCATTAAAGTATAGCAATTTTTGAATATTCCGGAATAATCGATAACATTCCGGAACATTCTAAAATCATATTTTTTGAGTTTGCAATACTCAAAACTATATTCTAGAAAACCTCAAAGATTGATAGAATATTCTTTTTCCAGCGGAATTCTAGAATATTCTAGAACGTTTCAAATATTCGAGATCAAAACAGAAGGTTCTAGAATTGTCAAACATTTTCTGGAACATTTCAGAATCGAGAAATATTTAAAAAAATTACATAGAGATTATTCAGGGAAAATGTGAAGGTTTTGGAAAAATATAATAATCTATAAAATATGATAATACAATAAAAATATTACACAAACGGAAATTTTTTAAAACTTAATTAAAAACTTACGTTTGGTGTTTGTTCTTTTGTTCCTTTTATGTATTTGTTTAGCACAATGGTCTACAAGCAATGTTTGAATTCAATAACTAACGTCATTTGTTTAAAAAATCATAAAAATAGGCGATTTCTATTATATAATTATGCAAATTTAATTCAAAATATTTAAAATGGTGTATTTCAAAATCTCAAAGATTCAAAATCGTACAATGATTTTGAAAAGAAAACGCAACAATAATTTGGGATATAAATGTAAATAATTAGGTATGATGATATAGAATGTTAGGTGTAAAGACGTACAGGTGTAAAGATTTTCCTAAAATTTTGAGAAAATTGAAAAAGATTTTTGAAGATTTCAGATTTGTCAAATCAAGATTTCAACAAAAAGTTCCTTTTCAAACGAATAGATAAATAAATAATAATAAATTCTCATCCAAAAAATATTTTTATTTTAAATAAACAGAAGAAACGAGTTTTAAACAAAGAAGTTCATTTTCAACCAAATAGGTTAATTCAGAATAAAAATGTAATAGTTGATAATTCAATTGAAGAAGATTTTCATATTAAATAAAAAAAGTTAAATGTATCCAAGAACGAGAAATTTTCAATAAAATAGTGGAATCTTCAACCAAAACAGATTAATTTTCTGCCAAAAGAGATAAAGAAATAAATTTAAACACCTTTTAAATACTCGAACCAGTTTCCAAATTTTAGTAAATTTTCGAAATTATAAAAATTGCTTTTAAATCATCTAGACTTGTTCGACATTGTCTTTCCAGAAACCGTTCAAAAATCTTAAAAAGCTCCGAATTTTTTTTCAAAATCTACCAAAATTACATTATGTTTAGAATTTGTTGAAATTTTCCTGTAATTAATAAAAAAGATTGTCTTAAAATCTTAACATTTTTTTAATTAATATTTAAAAATAAAAAATTGTTGTACATTATCCAAGGAATCTTAAGAAATTTTTTATTATTATTCAAGAAAGATTTTCCCCAAATTTTTTTTGTTGACTTCTTTAAAATTTTCAAACATTCTTTTGAAATTAATATTTTAGAGTAAAAAATGATTTGAAATTTTTCCAGGCATTTTAAGAAAATATATTTATTATTATGAAAACTTTCAAAATCCTTTAAAAAAAACTTATAAATTTTTTATTGCAAAATTGAAATTATTATTTTTTCAAATAATATCTGAATCAAAAAAGAAGGTGTCTTCTTCTTACCTCTTTTAAGGTGGCCTCATCAATCTTTCTCGGAAATATATGGGTAATTTTTTTTGGTTATCGATACCAAATTATTACCCAAGATTAAGAAATCATTTACAATTAATAACATTCATATTTAAATTTCAACAAGAAATGAAATTACTAATTTGGAAATTTCATTTCAGGTATTCGACAACAATGTATTCAAGCCTATTAAGATATTAATCGATTCTTTCAAACTTCCCCCGCCCATAGTTCCCCTCTCCTATTTCCTATGCATTCACTCCCCCCCCCTCACTAGACATGACTTTCCCTGCCCTATTCACCCTGACCTCTAATCATTCCCCCCCTTTCCTTCTGCACACTTTCTATACTTTCTATCACCACCCCTACTTCCCCACCCTCTAATTTCCCCTCGCTTCCCTATCCTTACTTCAAAAACTTCCCTTCAGCACCACTTCTTTCCCTCCCATAATTCCAATCACTACCCCTAATTTCCCCTGCTTTCCCTATTCTCAATTCCCCTCTTATAAGGAGTCTTCACTTCTCTTTATACTAATTTTTTCTATTCTACAATAATGCTAGTTAAATTTATCACCTAGACTGTGAATATCAATCTCATTAACATAAGATCCCGGCATATCAAGATGTTTCTCCCGTTCGATTCCAATCTCCTCTTCTTCAGCATCGTCGATTCCTCTCATCGTCCAAGGTTCACCAGGAAGCAGATGTTCCCAAAATTTATTTTTAGTTAAATCCCAATTTATTCCCGCACACCCCTTACTACATGATTGCATATTGACCCAGTAATTTTGGTCATTCCAAATACTTTCAACTCCCAGGTAAAGAAGATTGGCTTCGGGGTCAGTTGGTGACGACGAAACTCCAGATGCTGGCTCGATGAAGAAAGGTTCAAGAATTTCTTGACCTCGAGGTCCACTATAATCTGGCAGAACAACGACCCAAGAGTGTATTCGGAAACCATGATACTCGTCAGGAGGAGGCTTTTCAAATTCCTGGAAAATAAAATAAAATTTTGTGTTGGTTCTGTATCATGGGTTCAAAAAGATGCACGGCATGAATCCTTTAACCCCGTAAGTAAAATAAGTTATATTGGACGCCGAGCGCCTACAAAAAAAAGGGTTCGTAGCCTATTCAAACGTTAAATAAGTCTTTCAAATCTAGCCCGCTCATACTTTCACTCCCCTAGTACAACTAATTTTCCCCACTTATTCCCCCTCCCATAATTCTTGGCCACTCACTTCCTCTACTTCTCTCCACTACTTCACCTCTCCATACTTCCGACTCAATACCCTTACTGTCCCTTCCCATCATTCCCTTAGTTAAGCTCACCTCACTTCCACTCACCCTCATTTCGCCTACTCCCCTCCCCATACTCCGTTACACTTACCCTCACCTCACTTCCCCTGCCTCTCTTCCCGGGAAAGGTTGGTCGAGAAAATTTATTTAAACAAGATTTTTAAGAGGATGAGGAAAGAAGGTAGTAGAGAAGGTTAGGTTGTAAGGTGGTAGAGAAAGCATTAACAGAAAAGAGGGAAAAGAAACAGATGGTGGCGTATGCGGTAAAGCGAGGAGGATGGAAATATGAAAACGAAGGGTTAGGGGAGATTAAAGAGACAGAGACTGTTGGGTGAAGAAGGCGAAATAGCAGAGGGAGGGGGTGTACGGATAACTATGAGATAATGATGAATGGTAGATTAATGGTAGGATGAAGAGGTAGAGGAAAATTTGAGGAGAGGATGTAAGGAAGATATGGAGGAGCGGTGAGGTGATAGAGGAGGTGATATATGAGATAGATATAGATATATGAGCGGAAGAAGTGGGACAAAAAGAAGTAGAAAAGGGCACAAGGTGACCCTCTCAACCCTTTTCAACCTTTTAAATTTATCTCTCATGTTATCCCTGTTATCCTTCCTCAAGCGTTTCCCTTTAAAAAAATCAATTAATTCAGTTAACTCACTAATTTATTCATTCATTCGTAACCTCCTAATTTTTCCTTGGATCAATTTTTCATTTTCCCTGACCAATAATAATCAAAGACCAGATTTTTTATCTTGTGGCATTTTTAGCAAAGAATATTTCATAAACGGATAAAAGGAATTTCAGAATTCAATTGAGTAATTTCACGTTTATTTATTTCAACAAAAAAAGACGTTTCTACTATAAAAGATGAATTTTAATACAAATAAACGAATTTTCAACAGTGCCCACCCCCTCCCCGCAGATCCTTTTACACCCACTTGCGACGCTGTGTCAATTCTCGGAAAAATTATATCAGGGGGCCCAATCTCAGAGTTTCACTATAGTTGAATTTTCGACCAAGAAAAATGACTTTTTGTCAAGAAAGAAAATTTTCATTGCAATATAATATACATATAAGAAAGTGATGAAAAATGATTTTTTTTATTTGCGCCGAAAGTGGCCAAAAATGTTTCTTTATTTATCTTTTGATAGTCTTTCTAATAAACTTAGGAAACACGCACATATTTTTATGTTTGAAACAATATTTTTGTTCTCTTTTTTACCACCAATTGTAAACTTTTCTAAGATTTTTTTTCAAAATCCCTTACATTTCCTTGATTTACAGGTTTTCCCGGACCTATGACTATCCTGTAGAAATTGTTATGCCCGGGGCTAAGAGGTCCTAAAAAAGTGGATTGAATACAAAATTTTAGGAACCCTAATTATCCTCTGCCGCTCATCCTCCAGTTTTTGAAGTTGGTCATCCTTCGCTTTTTCTTTTTTGGCCTCCATCTCGAGCAAAAATTGACTTCTGAAGTCTGGAGGTCGTTTTAGCTGATATTTTGCTTGGTCCTTCGAGCCTGTCGTTATGGGTGGTTCCTCTTCTTTCGGCAAGTAAGGACATGGTCTTTTGGTTAAATCACATTTGACCTGTTCCCTCGAAGCATAGCCGCTTACAACATAGGCATTGTATCCTTGGCCAAGCAATAAACTCACCAAAAGTGTAGCACACTCGAAACTGTTTCCCCTTTGTGCAAATGTCAGCCATGTTGGAGATCTCAAACATTCAGGCTGAAACAAGTTGTTTTTATTTTAAACTAAAACCATTAGAATATTATAATTAAAGAACATTTTCCTAAGAAAATTGAACATTTAGCGAATATTTCATACAGGGATTTAATAAATAGTCAAATTATTGTTTTGTTATTAGTAACAAAGAAATCGGGATTCCAAAAACTATTATTTCCGAAATACGAGCCAAGATTTGGGGATGGTGATTGAGTCCTTCATCAAAAATATTTTTAACCACACAATTACATTTACTGCCAAATATTTGAACTTTAAAGCAAAAGAATCGAGTTTTCAACAAAATAGTAGAACTTTTAACCAAATAGTTGAATTTTCATCCTACAATATTAAACAAGATTAAACCTCAACCAAAAACAGTTGCATTATAAACCCAAAAAATAATTTTTTTTAAAGAAAATAGTTCAACTATTAATCAAGTAGTTAAATTTTGAATTTACAAAAATCAATTTTCAACCAAAAATGGAATAGTTACATTTTCAGTTCAAAAAATTAATTTCAACTAAAAAAGTAATTAATTTTCAACCGAAGATATGAATTTTCAACCAAAAAAGTTGATAATTTTGTATAAAAAAAATGTTGAATTCAACAAAAATAGACGAGTTTTCAACAAAACACACGAGTTTTCAAACAAATAGCTGAATTTTCAAGTAAAGAAAATTAAGAAAGAAAATTAATTTTCTAAAAAAAGAAACGAATATTGAGTTTTTGAACCAAAAAGACTATTTTTCATGAAAAAAAGATTGTTTAGTCAAGGAAGCAAAAAAGTTTATCCAAATTGTTGAGCTTTCAACCCAAAAGAAGAATTTTCTGTCAAAGCGTTACAGTTTTTACCTAAAAATTGTCAGGCTTTCAGTTCAATTTTCAATAAATAAAATTAATTTTTAACCAAGAAAATGAATTTTCATATAGAAATGAATTTTCCAACCAAAAATACGAATTTTTCACAAATAAAGATTTTTCAATCAAGAAAGAGAAAAAATTTTATTTAAATTATTAAACTTTCTAGGAAAAGACGAATTTTCTATAAAACAGTCGAATTTTCAACCCGAAAAAATATAATTTTCAAAAATAAAGTTAATATTTTCAACCAAACAGTTGCATTTTCAACCAAAAAGAGGAAATTTAGAACGAAGTCTATTAGTTTTCCCCCAAAAAAATCCCGAATTGAAAAAGTCAATTTTCAGCCAACAATGAAAAAATTATATTTTCAATAAATAAATTTACTGTTCAAGGCAAAAAAGAACCAGTTTTCAACAAAACGGTTAAGTTTACTACAAAAAGGCGAACAGGGAACTCAAATTATGAATTTCAACAAAAAAATGAATTTTTAACAACGCAGTTCAACTTTCAACCTAACAGTTAAATTTGTAAGGAAATGACATATTCGCCCAGAAGATTAATTTTTTACCAAGAAATAAGAATTCTGAAGAAATGACAATCATTTTCAATAAAAAATTTGAAGTTATAACTAAAAAATATTAATTTTTAAATGAAAAGATGAATTTCTAGCTTAAATAATAAATCATTAGCCAAAAAAATTAATTTTCAACCAACAAATAACAATTCTCAACAAAAAATGTAATAGTTGATATTTCAACTAAACAAATATTTCAATTTTAAGTCAAAAACTGTTCATTATATAGCCAGAAAGATTTTAATTTCAAATCAAAAACTGTTCAATTTAACCAAAAAGTTGAATTTTCAGCGAAAACAAATTTCTGCCAATAAAGACGAAGTTTTAAGAAAATACATAAAGTTTGAAGCACATAGTTTAATTGCAAAATAAAAAATATAAATTTTAAATTAAAAACAAAACCACAACAAATTTTTTTACTAAAATGATGAATTACTAAGAGCAACAATATGAACAAAGTAATTGAACTTTCAACCAAGTAGTGCAATTTTTAACCAAAAAACATGAAAAATTAATGGTATATTTGAAGTCTCAATCAAATATTTAAACTTTAATTAACATGTGTCTTTTCGATAAACTTAGTTTGTTTATCTTCAATTGTATTTTTTACGACTTAAACTAAAAATATGCATCCCAGTGTAAAATGGTTCAATTTAGATATTAGATACAGTTTGAGTTTTTTATAGCTTGAGTAATTTGACCAAAAATTTAGTTTTTCAATTTTTTATCTTATTTTTTACGATTAAAACCAGAACTACGGGTTCCATCAGAAATTGATTAAAAACAAATTTGTAGCTCCTTTTTGGGTTGACAACTTTTTTCTCATTATTTTTTTTCGTAGCTTGTGTCGTTTGTCCTCATATTTTATTTTATTTTTACGATTAAAACCAAGACTAAACGTTCCATTACAAAATGATGAATAAAAAATTTGTGGCTCTTTTTTTGGGCAAACAACTTTTGTGTTATTATTTCTCTTTGTAGCTTCTGCCATTTGTCCAAAATTTTAATTTTTTAATTGTTAATGTTGTTTTTTACGATTAAAACAAAAGCTACGTGTCCTATGGAAAAATGATAAATAAGAAATTTGTAGATCTTTTGCGAGTGCACCATTTTTTTAAATTATCTTCTTTCGTATCTTACATATTTTGACCGAAAAATTATTTTTTTCGTTATTTTTTGTCTGATCATTTAAGGTACTACAAATAACTGTACATGAAATATTTATATCTAAAAAAATGGTCTCAAACTTTTTTTAAATGCCCTAACTGTTTGAATTTGTATTGAAAATCGTTGATTAAAGAAATTTCTTTCTTTTAAAAGGCTTTGAAAAGTTCAGTCTTTTAAAAGTTACTTTTTTCGGACCCAGGGGGTCACGACACGTGGAAACTTGAAGAAATCCGCGATAGTTAGTTTTCACATAAAAACAGTACTTTCTCATTATGATGAGAATGAAAAAATATGTATTCTTAACTAAAAATGTAATAGATCATAGTTCAGTCCAAAAAGATTTTTATTTTAAATAAAAAGCTTTTAAACGAAAAAGGTGAAGTGTAAACCAAGAAGATTTATTTTCTGCCAATAAAGGCAAATTGATCAAATCAGTAACGTGTACTGACGGAATCAGTAATTTTGAATGATCTAAACAAAATCATTATAAGCTGTGTATCATTAGGAATTTTAATATGAAAATAATTTTTCTATTTTATTCTAGCAGACAAATCAGTCGTTTCGATTAACTTATTGACTCAGTCAGCAGCTGATTCATTTGTAAAAATGACTGTTTTCTCAGTTTAAATTACTGAATTTTCAGTCAATGAATGCTTGATTAATTTAATCAGTCAAATTTTTACTGATTAGAATTTTAAGTGTAAAAATTTCCTGACTTTTGCCTCCCTTGTATAACAATTCTGTGGTTTTTCACAATTTCCGTTTTTTCCAATTAATTAATATTCTATCAATCGCATTTTGTTTGAAAAAACGCAATGAATGATTTATGAGATTATTAATGACGGAAACAATGTGCTGGATACAACTAGAAGTATTGTCCACTCGGGACAATCTATCCATAAAAAAGGTACCAAAACGTAAAACAAAATATACCTTCGTATTCAGATTGACGCTGCCACAAATTTTTCTTATGAAATGTTTTCATTCGACAATTATTACTCAAGATAAACAATAAAACCTTAGACAATTTTCCGATAAAAATGCGATGTTTTGTAAAACACAACTCGCAATTATTCGGTCATGTGTTGATAAAAATGCTTCAAACTTGTATGGTGTACTCTCAGTATTTAAAAGCGTTAACTATAATCAACACACTTTGTTTATAAAGGTAATATGCTTGTTTTTGTTTAATAACAAATTAATTTCGAACAAGAAGCACGTTTCGCCAACTTCGATAAGTGGGTCGGTCATCGAAAAAATGTTAGTTTAAATAAGTTATCGCGAGAAAGGTGTTCACTAGATTTTGATCAAGTTTTCCTCAAAATCCGGTTATCGGCCTTTGATTTCAACTCGCTGCCATTTCCACACTTTTCGACCAATTTTCTTCAAATTTTGAGGAAAACTTGATCAAAATCTAGTGAACACCTTTTTCGCCATAACTTATTTCAACTAGCATTTTTTCGATAACCGACCAACTGATCGAAGTTGGCGAAACGTGGTTTTTCTTCGAAATTGAGTTGTTATTAAACAAAAACAAACAAATTATTTTGAGAAACAAAGTGCGTTTCTTATAGTCATCGCTTATTCATTGAGAATACACCATACAAATTTCAAGCATTTTTATCCACGAACGGCCGAATATTCGCACGTTGTGTTTTATAAAACATCGATTTTTGATCGGAAATTTGTCTAAGGTTTTATTGTTTATCTTGAGTAATAATTGTCAAATTAAAAAGTTTCATAAGAAAAATGTATCGGTCACGCCAAGGTGAAAACGTAGATGTATTTGGTTTTAAAATGTAGCAAGTTCTTTTCTTTAGCGATAGATTGTCCCTATTGGTCAATCCTTCTACGCGGTTTTTTTATCCATCACCTGAATTGTTTCCGTCATTAATAATCTCATAAATCATTCATTGCGTTTTTTCACACACAATGCGATTTATTGAATATTAATTAATTAAAACGAACGCACATTGTGGAAAAGCACTTAATTGTTATAAAGTCAGGGTAGAGTACATTGTTAGTCGAAATTTTGTCCGTAGTAAGTTCAACGTTACTAATAGCATTTAAAAGACAAAAGAAGCATATTCTCAAATTTATATTTGTTTTCAATCAAGCTTTTCAGACAGTATTGTTTTGAATAAAGGTAAGATTCAATATAACAATATTTATTTACATAATTTCTTTAAAAAAAAAGTTAGAATGTCAAAAATCAAGTTCTTCTCCAAGTTACAATGGTGATTGTGAATTCTCTTTTGTTAAAGCTCCTTCGGCCTTAACGAATACATTCTCATCACGTATCTCGTGCTTTG
>JAWWLR010000127.1:30974457-30985541 GCA_035041075.1 Acraspis erinacei | reverse complement strand
GGGGGGGGTCCAATTTTAAACAATTCTAATACCTTCTCTGATAAGAATGTAATAAAGTATACTTTTCAAATTCTGTTAATAATTATTCTCTAAAATTTAACAAGGAACAAATTTGATCAATTTTTGAAATAATGTGTTTTAAGAACATTTTATTTATTTATTTTTTTATTTTTTCATATTGAGCTATTTATAAAATTTTAATTTAAAATCATTAAATTTCGATATTAGTCAACTAAAAATAAAATTATGCAATTTTTAGCGTTTTCAATTGGAAATGATAACATCTCAATTCATTTCTAATGAAAGTGTTCATTTTTTTAAATTTTAGCCTGACATTTCTTATTTGAGAACCTCCGAATAAAACTTTTTTAATTTCAAACATTTTCGATTTTAAAAGCTTTTATTTAGAAATGATAGTCAAACGCGACAAACAGCTCGAGGGCCGCATTCCCAGTACGTTACTTGCATCAAGTTGCGTCATGCGTCCAAAATCCAAATTAAACAGAATTGAATTATGCGGTCCTTTAAATTGTCCAATTTTTGACATTTCAATTTGAAATTATTCAATTTGGAGATTCCTCCCTTCTAAACGTAATTGTTCATTTTTAAATGTTTTGAATCAGAAATAATGAAATTAAAACCCTTTATGAAGCTGTAATCTGGAAATATTACATTTTTATTGTTTTGACATTGACCTATTTTCGAAGTTTTAATATAAAATCATTCATTTCCGAGATTCTTAAATTCAAAATAATATTGTTCAATTTTAAATCCTTGGAATTATAAATGATAAAAATGCAATTCCTTTGTATTGAAAGTGTTAAATTTTCAAAATTTTAGTCTAAAACTTTTACATTTTGAGAGTTTCTGATTTACATTTTTTAAATTCTAAACGCTTTATATTTGAAATTATTTAATTTTAAACGCTTTTATTTGGAAATGGTAAACGTTTGATTCCCTTGAACTTTAGATAATTCAATATTTTCAAAATTCTGAATTAGTAATATTAAATTTTTATCGTTTTAAATTGTCTTTTTTCGAAATTTTAATCTGAAGTCTGAACTTTTTCAATTTGAGAGTTTCTGATTTAAAATTTTGTAATTTCAGATAATGTCACTATGACATTATTCAATTTCAATCGCTTATATTTATCAATTATATAATTTAAATTCCTTTAAAGTTCAAATGATTGAATTTTCAAAATTTGAGTATGAAAGCATTTAGTTTCAAAATTCTTCGATGAAAAATCACATTGCTCAAATTTTAAACTCTTTGAATTAGAAATTATAAAATGTCAATACAATTCTGAAGTATCAATTTTTCAAAATTATAGTCTAAAATTTTTAATTTTGAGAGCTGCTGATTTTTTTTTTATTTCAAACATTTGCCATTTCAAATTATTCAATTTTAATAGTTTTTACTTATAAATGATGCAAGTTTAATTCCTTTTAATTCATTTGAAACTTTCAGAAAAATTTTAACCTTGTTTATTAATAAATTTTCAAATTGATAATATTTTTGATGCTAGGATATAGAAATCCAGAAACGTGAACTATGTCGCAAATTCAACGTTTTTACAATGGCCAGAATATTTTTATCACTGGTAAGAACTTTTGAATGTACTTAATTAATTAATTTTACTACACAATCTTTTTATCATGAAAATAATTAAATTTATTTAATCTATAATTATCAGGAGGAACAGGAGCTCTGGGAAAACTTCTTGTGGAGAAGCTTCTTCGTAGCTGTCCAGGAATAGGACTTATTTACGTGCTAATTCGACCAAAGAAAGGTGTCGAAACGCAAGAGAGATTAGCAACATTCCTGAATTCAGATGTACATATTTTTTTATTTATTTATTTTATGCAAAATTTGATAGTTCAGACTTTAGTGAGAGATGCCTGAAACGAAAGACCTTGGATGCTAGTGGGCCTAATTGGAGAGCTTTACATCGTGACTTTGTGAAGCTCTTCATGTGGGGTGCTTGCTAGAGAGATTGATCAGCAAAAGGGATCGGAGCAGTGTTGCGGAATAAAGAACACGGAAATTCTATATTAGTCTGACCTTACTGTTCAATTATATTGCCAATGCATTATTAATGGTTGAACTAATAAGTTAATTAATTTTAAAAATATGGAAAAAATTCTTGAACGAGGGAGGACTGACGAACTTCACTTTTTTATGTGGCTCAAAATTATAATCATTAATTTTTAAAGTCTTTTTGATTTTTACTTCAAGAGGGCAATTCGTTCTTATTTTTTTATAACCCACGTTTTATTTATTTTTTGTTTTAACTAATAAATTCAAAAACAAAAAATTGTTGTTCTGCTGCTTAAAAATTCAACTATTTGGTTGAAAACTTGTGTGTTTGTTGAAGATTCGTCTTTTGTGGTAGAATAATAATCTTCTGGGTAACAAATTCATCTTTTTTGTTGAAAATTGATTTCTTTGGTTAAAAATTATTATTTTTTATAGCAAATTAATTTTTTTCAACTGAAAATTTATCTTGGTTCAAAAATTCCCCTGTCTGGTTAAAAGTTTAACTATTTCGTTGAAAATTTATTTTAACTCGTGGGAAGTAAATTTTTGTACTGAAAACTGAACTATTCTCTTTTTAATTAAAACCTCATTTCTTTGGTTGAAAATTAGTTTTTTTCAAAATAATTTTGACAGGAAATTTAAATATTCTATTTAAGCAGAAAATTTATCTGTTTTAGGAGAAAATTCAACTATTTTGTTAAAAATTCATCTTTCTTAGAAAAAAGGGAATCTCATTACTTAAAACTTCATCTTTTTCGTTCAAAATTAATTTCTTTGGTAGAAATTTCATTTTTTCAAATTAATTTCGATCGAAAATTTCAATATTTTATTTAAGTAGAAAATGTATATTCTTTAGGTGAAAATTTAACTGTTCTGTTGTAGAATTAAGCTTTTTTAGAAGAAAAGTAATCTCATGAGATGAAACATTGTCTTTTTTGATTAAAAACTCATTTCTTTCGTGGAAATTTCCTTTTTTAAAATTAATTCTGATTGAAAATTTAAATCTTCTTTTTAAGGTTGAAAATTTATCTGTTTTAGGGGGAAATTCAACTATTTTTTTTTAAATTCATCTTTCTTAGAAGAAATGTAAACTCATTATTTCAAACTTAATCTTTTTGGTTAAAAATCCATTTATTTAGTTGAAAATTTAACTAATTTTTGGAAACAAAATTTTTTTCCTTTAGTGTTTCTAACTTAAAATGCAAAACTTTTATTTTTGTTTGAATATCATCTTTTTTAATTAATAATTCCTGTATTTGTTTCAAGATTCGATATTTTATTTTAAACTTAATTTCTTCAAATGAAAATTTATTCTATTGTTTGATGAAAAATTATCTGTTTTAATAGAAATCCAATCTTTTTGTTGAAAAATTCACCTTTTTGATTAAAAACTGAACTGTTACGTTAAAACATGTATTTTAATTCGTTTAAAATTATTTTTCTTAGTGAAAATTTAACTAATCTATTTTTGGTTAAAAATCCATTTCTTTGGCTGAAAATTAGTTTTTTTCATGAAAATTTATTTTTCTAGCTGAAAATTTAACTTTTCAAGGCTTGGATAAAAGCTTATAATTTTTGGTAGGAAATTAATCTTCTGAATTGAAAATTCACATGTTTTGTTCAAAATTTAACTATTTCCTTAAACATTTTTTTTATTTGGTAGAAAATGAATTTCCTTACAGAAAATTTAACTATTCTATTTTTGGTTAAAAATCAATTTCTTTAGTTGAAAATGTTTTTTTCTCTATCAAAATTTATTTTTTTATACTGAAAATTCATATATTTTCTTGATAAATGATCTTTTGGATGGAAAGATAATCTTTTCGGTTGATGATTCATGATCTTAGTTAGAAATTTGACTTCTTTTAGTTGACATTTTTTTTTAGCTCGAAATGTTGCTTTTCCATTTTTGCTTGAAAATCTATCGTTTTTAGTTAAAAATTATTTTTTTTAAAGGAAACTAGTCTATTTTGGTTGAGATTCAACTAATTTATTGTAAATTCTTATTTTTTGATTTAATTGAACTGTTTTTGATTGAAAATTGAAATATTTTTTGTTGGTAATATTAACTTTTACACTTTTTGTTTTAGCAGAAGATTTATTGAGTTTTGAGCTCAAAAATATCAATTTTGAACCGAAAATGGAAGAAACAAAGTTTTTACTACAACAAATAACTTTCAAGAAAACAGTCAAATTGTCAACCAAAGCGATCAACCCAAAAATAGGGATCTTCGATAAATTAGTTTAATCCTCAACCAAAACAGACTAATTGTCAAACCAAAAATAAAAATAACTTGTATGAACAAAAGTTGAATTTACAACCAAATGCATTTTATTAGTTAAAAATGACATTTTCAATTTAAAAAAAATAATTTTCATCTAAAAAAACGAATTTTCAAACATAATTTAATTTTAAACCGGAGAAAAATAGTTTTTGACTGAAAAAACCAAAAAAATAAATTATAACAATATACTTAAATTTTGAACTAAAAGTTATATGTTTTCAACTAAGAATTAATTAGTTAAATTTTCAGTTAGAAAACAAATTTCAATGGAAAAATTCATTTTCAACCAAATATAATACATTTTTAATGAAAAGTTTAAATTTTCAACCAATCAGATGAATTTTTAACCAGAAAGATCAAATCTCTATAAAAAATATAAATTTTCTGAAAAAATTGAAGACAAAATTTCAGTTGAAAAAATGAATTTCCTATAAAAAAAGGCTAATTTTTAACCAAAGAAATGAAACTTAATCCAAAAAGATCATTTTTAACCAATAAGATTAATTTTCTACCAAACAAGATGGATTTTCAATAAAATATTTGAATTTTTTAAGAAATTTTTAACCTAATAGTTAACTTCATGGTTTAAAAATATGAATTTTCAAAAACAAAAAATATTTTTCTGCCAAACAGTTTAATTTTTGTTAACTTTTGTTCAAGGTGTTTAATGTATTAAAGGACTCAAATCCAGAATACAAAAATAAAATTGTTGCCATAAGTGGCGATGTAGGAAAACCAAATTTGGGAATGAGTCCTAAAGATCGAGCGCTTATTATAAAAGAGGTAAGACAATGCATATTGATATAATTAAGTAATATGATAATTTTTTCTCGACTTCCTCCCTGTCCTCAATTTAATACTACAAGTATAAATAATATAAATATATCATATAGATATTTGAAAATTTCTTAGGTCTCTATTGTGTTCAATGCTGCAGCTTCAGTAAAATTTGATGAACCATTCCCAGTTATCGTTGAAATAAATGTTAACAGTGTAAAAGAAGTGATTGATCTCTGCAAAGAATGTAAAAGACTTCAGGTAATATTCTGTTCTAATCTCAAGACCGCTCCACGTCGCGTTTGGGCGGTGTACCGTGCCACGCCACATCTAGGCGATGCACAGCTCTCCGTCGCAATATTGTTCGCTGTATAGCTCCAGGTCCTATTCTTATAAACAGGACTCGGAACTTCTCAGCATCGTTCTTAAACGGTGTACCACGCCACGTCACGTTTAGGCAGTGTACAGCTCCCTGTCGCAATTGATCGATGTATAGCTCCAGGTCCTATATGTTTATACACAGGACTTGGAACTGCTCCGAATCGCTTTCAGGCGGTGTACCGTGCCACGTCACGTTTAGGCGGTATACAGCTCTCCGTTGCAATTAATCGCTGTAAGGCTCAAGGTCCTATGTTTATACACAGGACTTGCAGCTGTACAGCGACCAAATACGACAGAGAGCTGTACACCGCCCAAAAGCGACGTAGCGCTGTACACCGCCTAAACACGAAGTGGAGCGGTATGGAATGGAGGCATCGATATGTGTTTTATATTAACTTTAAATTGATAAAAATAATTAGAATAATATTGAAAACAATAAATTTATAATGTAAAATAATTAATTTCAGGCTGCGATATATGTTTCTTCTGCCTACAGTTATTGTATACATAAGAACATTAAAGAGGAACTGTATCCGCCCCCTATGACATATGAAGAATGCAATGTTATCACAAATGTAATGCAAAATCCATATTCGACTGAAGAATCCAGAGAAAAAATCGTAGAAGGGTATAGTGCAAAATTGTGAAAAACTAAAAAATGTAAATTTCGTACATTGTTTAATTAATTAAATAAAACTTTTATTTATAGTTTACTGGGAACATGGCCGAACTCGTATAGTTTCACTAAAGCAATAGCAGAAGGTATTGTTGCCGATAAAGCAAAAAATCTGCCTTTTAGTATTTTCAGGTTTTCTATAGGTAAGGAATTGGTTTGGTTATTAAATAAATATTTTCAAACATTTCTTTTGAAAAATGAGTATTTTTTAAGAAATGCATTACCTCCAATTTGTTTACATAAATGTTGTAATATTTTAGTAATGGTAACGGATTACAACTTTCAATTAAAAGTTCCTTTGAACTCATTCATTTTTGAAACATTTCTTTGAAATTCTTTGAGTACTTTAATTTTACTGGAGTACTTTAAATTTCTTTGAATTCTTTGAGCTCCTTGGATCTCAATGACTATGAATTTCTTTGAATTCTTTATATTTTTGGAATTCGTTGAGTTTCTTTGGATTCCTCTATGTGCCTGTGGATTTCTTTGAGTACTTTGAGTTCATCTTGATTGCGCTGAGTTTTTCTGAATTTGTTTGAATTCCTTTGAAACATTGCACGTTTTTCATTTCTTAGAATTATTTGAGTTCCTTTGGATTCCTCTAAGTTATTTTGAATGCCACTGATTGTTTAGAGTTAATCGGAATTCCTCTGGATTCATCTGAATATCTTTAAATAACTGTGAATTTCTTATTATTCTTTTAATTATATGAATTCTCTAAATTTCTTTGAATTATTTGAATTCTGAGTTCCTTTGAGTTCTTTTGAATTCCTTTGCATGATTTAGGTTCGTCTTAATTCCTTTAAATTCCTTTGAAGTATTTAAATTGCTTTCAATTCTCCGAGTTTCTTTGAATTTCTTTAAACTCTTTAAGTTTCTACGAACAAATTATTTTCTTTTATTTCTCTGAATTCTTTAAATTTCATTGAATTCTTTTAGCTCTGTTTGATTCCTCTGAGTTTACTTACATTACTCTAAATGATTGGAATCCCTCTGAATTCCTTTACATTCCTCTGACTTCTTTATTATTCTTAAAATTATATGAATCCTGTACATTCCTTTGAATTTATTTGAATTCCTTTGAACTCATTGATATTTTTTTTAATTTCTTTGAATTATTTTCATTTGTTCGAAATCGTTAAATTCGTTTGAACTTTTTGGGATCGTTTCAACGCATTTAATTTTTGTATATCTTTCTATTCTCTTCGAATTTCTTTGAATTCCAATGAATGTTTTGAGTTCCTATGAATTCCTTTAAGTTCTTCTGAATTTCTCTAAATTCCTTTGAATTTGATAAATTTGTTATTATTCTGTGAATTATATGAATTCTTTAAATTATTTTGAATTTCACTGTTTTTGGTAATTTCTTTGAGTTCATTTGAATGGTTTGAGTTCCTCTGATTGTCTATAGTTCCTCTGAATGAATACGAATTCTACTGAATCCCTTTAAAATGCGTTGAATATATTAAAATTTCTTTAAATTATTTAGAATTCTATTATATTATTTGGGATTCCTTTGAATTATTTAGAATTATTTTTAATTATTTGGAGGTCCCTTGAAATTTGAATTAATTTGAGTTTCTTTGTACATTGCATTTTTTATTTCCTTGAATTCTTTAAATTTAATTGAATTCTTTGAGATCATTTGAAATCTTTAGAATTGATTGCAATTCCTGGGAATTCTATGAATTCTTTTGAAATAATTTTGGACTTCCTTTAAAATTTACATTAATTTGAACTCATTGCATCGTCCCAGTTCTTTTTAATTTCTTTGAATTGATATGAATTCTGTTGAATTTATCTAAGTTGTTCTAAACTCTTTAAACTCTTTTGAATGTTTAGAATTCTTTAGATTCTTTTAATTATTTTGCATTCAACAAGATTCCTATAGTTTTGATATCCAGGAATTAATTCCCTTAAATTAAGTTGAGCTGCTATGAATGGAATTAATTTGAATGGAAAAACTCACTGTCTATATTTATTTTTGGCATTGTTGAAATTAAATTAACCAAATAAAATTTTTTTAAATAGGAATTACAAGTTACAGAGAACCTTTGCCAGGATGGACAGACAATTGGCTGGGATTCAACGGCATGGTAACTGGAGTGGCAGTTGGTGCTATCCATACTACCATTTGCGATCCAAACGGAAATGCAGAGATTGTGCCAATGGACATGGCATGCAATGCTCTTATATCATCTGCTTGGGAAACTGCCCTTAAAAAATCCAGGTTACCAATAATAATTAAATAAGCGATTTTAAAGTAAAGATTCTCTTAATTCCTTTAAATTTTTTGAGTTCCTATCACATCATTGGGATTTTTAACTTTATCGAATTCTTTAAACTTCTTTAAATTCTTCGAAATCTTTAAATTCTTTTGGATTTGTTGAGTTCCGTTGAGTTCTTTGAATTCCTGTAACACCATCATGACATTTATTTAACTTTATTAAATTCCTTAAATTTCTTTAAATTTCTTTGGATTCTTTAAATTTTTTCAATTTATCGGAATTCCTTTAAGTACCTTTGAAGTCGTTTAAACTCTTTGAGTTACTTGACATCATTGCATTTTTTTTTATTTTATTGAATTACTTCAATTCCTTTGGATTCTTTAAATTTCCTTCATTTTGTCTGAATTCCTTTAAATTCTTTTGAATTTCTTTAAATTCTTTTGAATTTCTTTAACTCTTTGGGTTTCTTTGGCAGAATTGCATTTTTTCACTTTATTGAATTCCTTAAATTTCTTTAAATTATTTGAAATCTTTAAATTCCTTTGGATTGTTTAAATTCCGTTTAATTCATCTTAATTCCTTGAAATTCCTCTTAATTCCTCTGAACTCTTTGAGTTTGGTTGAACTCTTTGATTTCATTTAAACTTTTTAAGTTTTTTAGACATCATTGCATTTTTTAACTATATTGAATTCCTTAAATTTCTTAAGACTCCTTTGGATTCTTTAAATTACTTTCAATTTATCTGAATTTCTTTTAATACCTGTAAAGTCCTTTAAACTCTTTGAGTTCCTTTGACATCATTCAATTTTCTAACTATATTGAATTCCTCTAAAATCCTTTGAATTCCTTTGAACTCTTTGAGTTCCTTTACATTTTTTGAATTTGCTCTGAAAACTCTGAATACCTGAAATTCTTTGAATTATCTGAACCCCTATAATTCCTGGATTATTCTGAATTCCGGAAAAACTCTGAATTTTCTGAATTCCCTTAATGCTCTGAAATTATTTGCATTTTCCTAAATGAATTGAAATTCATCAAATTCTCTGAATTTCCTCAATTCCTTGTACTTTCTAACTTCCTTAAATTACTTGAATGCATTGAAATCCCTGAGATTCTCTGAATTCCTTAAAATACTTAAATTCCATGAATATTCGAAATTCTACAAACCAATAGAAAATCTATGAAATTCTTAAATTCCTTGAATGTTCTGAATTTTCAGAATTCTTTGACTTCTCTATATTCCTTTAAATTCTTTTAATTCTTCGAGTTTCCTGAATCCCCTGACTATAATGAATTCCTTGAATATTTTGAATTCCTTGATTTCCTTTAATATTTTAAATTACCTGAATTTCTAAAGTTCTCTAAACTTCTGAAATTCTCTGAATTCCTTAAACTGTCTGAAATCGTTAAATATTCCTGAATTAATTAACTCTAAATTTCATCGATTCCTTCAATATTGTGAATTCCTTTAAATCGCTGAATTCGTCTTATTTATTTGAATTCCTCTGACTTCCTTCAATATTCGAAATTCCCTGAATTGTCACAAATATTTGAATACACAGTATTCCCGAAATTCAATGAATTTCTTAAATTCTGTGAAATAATTGAATATTTAAAATTCCATTAATTTCTCTAATGCGCTGAATTTCTGAAATTTCTTGAATTCTCTGAATTTCTCAAACTCCTTCAATTCTTCTAACATCTTTAAATACTTAAATTTCATGAGTACAGAATATTTACGGAGTTCACAACATTCCTGAACTTCTCTGGATTTCATGAATTCTGAATATCTAAGAAATTCAGAAAATTTCTGAAATTCTCTAAATTCCTTAGATATACAGGATTCTTTTAAATCGCTCAATTCCTTCTATTCATCTGAATTCCTGAAATATTGTGAATTCTCGGAAATCTCTGAATTCCATTAATTTTTCTAAATTCACTTAATTATTTGGAAGTCATTGGAATTCAGAGAATTCTCAGAATTCAGAAAATTACACGATTGAGGGAATTGAGGAAATGTACAAATTTAGCTTTCCAATTTTCTAAAACCTTTTCGAAGGTATTCCCTAACATCATTAAATATTCTGCATTCCTTGAATTCCGTCTGAATTCAGAGGAACCACATTCTTTAAGGATTATCTCGTTGCTCACTTTGTCTATCAGAGTTTTCCCACATATTATGCGCAATAATCTCATGTCAATCGCGTTAATTTTACTCTTATCTTTTTCTTGATATGTCCATGTCTTGCTGCCTTATAGTACAGTCGGTACAAATATAGAATTATGTATTGCCATTTTAGACTTATTTGATATATTTTCTTACTTCTGATAAGGGGCCCTGCTCTACCAATAACCTTTTTACCTTCTTTTATTCGTCTATCTAACTCCTCATCTAACTTCTCGTCTCTAGTAAATAAGCTACCAAGATATACGAATTTATCAATTTGTTCAATTCTCTCATCGTTTAATACAATGTTGCATATTGTTTTCTCACTCTTTCCGTCGAACACCATAGTTTTTGTTTTATTTACGTTAATTTTGAGGCCCATGTTCTTCATGCTTGTATTCAACTTACTCAAAATTCTTTGCAAGTCTTCGATTGACTCTGCCATAACAACCTTGTCATCTGCGATTCTGTTTCAAGATCCACACCTTCTTCGTCGAAAAGAGCCATTCTTAAACACTTGTCCATAAAT
>JAWWLR010000127.1:30948497-30965354 GCA_035041075.1 Acraspis erinacei | reverse complement strand
AATTTTTGCAATATTGGGATATAGCGGGTTTCTTCGTGGAATATATAAGGCAGCTAAAGGTCGTCCGCGAATAAAAATAAATATTATAAACGGCCAAGTTAATAATTTGACCCCAGATGAAATTAGGGATTGTCCAGTAGGCGATAATCGCCCGATCTTTCCAAATAGTTTTATTAAAGGTTTTTCAAATTACAATTCACTACATTTCGAAGAGAATCACAATGACCGAAGTAATCTTGGTTCTTCTTCTTCTCCGAGACTACATTCTTCTGAATGGTTATCTCCTCAGGAGCCTCCTCTTCGTTCCAAATACAGGTCTTCTCCCGGCAGGCCTCCTTCTGATCGAGTACTTGGATATTCAATAGAACAACTAGGATATGTTCGGCTTATTCCTCATACAAATCTGAACAAGAGATTTGAATTTCGAAGATATGTTTTTCCTACGAATAAACCAATTCGAATGCGACTGGATCAGAAGACTTATCTTTTTGAGGCGACTCGAGAGTATATTGTGTTGTCAACATCCATTGGTGACGTTTTTGCAATATTGGAGTATAGTGGGATTCTTCGTGGGATATATAGAACAGATGGAATTCATTCACGAGTAAAAATAAACATGATTAGCGGCGCAGTTCAGAATTTGACTTCGGATGAAATAAAGGATTGTCCATTAGGCGAAAAGTACCCAATCTTCCCAAAGACTTTTATTAAAGCTTCTGCAGATTACAGTTCACTATAGTGCAAAGGCAATCCCAAAGGCGCACATTATTATCGTTTTTCTGCATCTACTAGACAAAATTCACCTGACCGGATTTCTCCGTAGAAGCCATCTATTCGTGCCAGGTTCAGGTCCCCACTGTATAGGCCTAATTTTCATGAAGTATTTTTAAACAAATCACATTGGTTTAATAAAGTTCATTCAAATGAAGATTATGTAAAGTATGTCTATCATTAATTTAATAGAAAAAGTATAGTTTGTTTCTTGTAATGTGGGTGGGGGCGTGAAAAAACCCCCTGGTACTCTACCTACAAAGCCTATTGTTCCACAACCGTGTTTTCGGTTTCAAGGCAGTACTCCGTATTCGGCCATCTTCGTCGAGTTTTTTTGGATTTCGACGCCTTTTTCGTTGTTACCAACATTCTGAGATTATACCTCTAGGGTGCCAGGCCTACCCCATCGCACACCAAGGGCTGTCCTTTCTTGTCACCGGTAAACAAAGTGAGCCTCGCCAGCTATGCAATCCGCAAGCCTGCCTAGCAGGCTAGGATCGGGGGTGACCCCTCTGAGGTCATCAGTAATACCCACAGACTCGAAGCACTGGCCTGGTGTGATATGTAAGTATATGTGTTGTGTATGTTCATTACTCGAAAGCGTCTAGCGACCATCCCGCGTGGTTGCCCCCGTACGGAGCCTCCAAGCGCAAGGAGATCGCTGACTCATTTTCGAGTCTTCTCAAAATCAGCCTCACCCCAAGGTTGTGCCCCCTTACGGAGCCCGTTTATCCTTGGGCTGAAACCAACTCTTTCTGCGCGGGCCTAAATTATGCTGAAAGTGATGTTGATTTGTGCGATTATCTCAATATTCAGAGCATTTTCCGACTTTTACTTGAAGACCCTTCGGATCTGTTCAGATAAAAAGTAGGGACGGTCTTAGGGGTTGTTAAATATTATTCTGGGGTTAGGAATATAACTTGGCGTTTTGTGAAAGTGATTGGGATGATTATCTCAAATTTTCAATGTTTGATGAGACTTTTACATGAAGAACCTTCAGATCCGTCCGGATAAAAAATTAGGGGCGATCTTAGGAGTTGTTCAATACTATTGTGGGGTTGGACATAAAACTTGGGGTTTTCTCAAGGTGATTTAGATGAGCATTTCAAACTTTTGAATTTCGTGGAGGCGTTTACTTGGAGACTGTTTGGATCTGTTCAGACAAAAGTTGAAGGTGATCTTAGGGATTATTGAATGTTCTTGTAGGATTAGGAATATACCTGGGACTTAAAATTTTACAAGCCATATATCTGAAAAGGTACAATTGAATGGATTTCAGGAAGCTAAACAATTTTGAACTCTAAATTTATATTCATATTTTACGTTGTTTTCGAGAATGCCGTCGCACCTACATGAATTTTCAAAGAATATAAGTGATATCTCACTGATAAAAATTAAGAAAGTACAGTTTCTGGGCGCAAGAGTAATATATGGTGCAAATACTAACTTAGTGTTTCTCAGTTGATAGAATTTTTACATCCTCATCATTTATAATTGAGAAAGTGTTAGATATTTCGGAAATTTAACACCACAGTTTTTCAATGAATCTCCACTTTTCGAGACCCCCTGAATCCGAAAATCCAGTTTTTACGATGACTTCTGTCTGACCGACCGTCTGTCCGTAAACATGATAACTGTCGAAAAAATAAACGAATTAAATCGATCTTTGGCACACTTTTTGTAGGTGCTAAAAGAAATGACGTGTTCTTTAATCAGCCATTTTGGATAAAAATTCAAAAAGTAAGCGCATTTTTAAAAATTTCGAAACCACTTTTTTCTGAACTTGAAACTTCTATGTACAGATATTTATAGTATTGAAAAGACGCACACTTTATCCAGGTGACTTTTTTCGATAAAAAGAATATTCGAAGAGTTATAGCATTTAAAAAATTTTTTAAATCCATTGAAAACAAAAATGTTTTAGACAAACAACGCACGATGTGATGAGTCAAGAAAAGAAAATATTGATTTTTGAATGCTCTTTAATATAGATTTCATTTGTACGATATGGTAAAACTTATTTGAATAATTTACTAACATCAATGCTTTCAACAGAGTTTTTTGCTTAGTTTCGAGTGGCCTAAAACCCCGCGAAAGCAAAGTGTATTTTTTCGAATTTATTTTTTGGCAATTTTGATTTTTTCAAATCTGAAAAAATCAATTTCTAACCAATTTCAAAGTGTAACATCTGAACTCATTCGTTTCAGAGAATAATTGTAGGCAACGAATTTACGATTCAGGTTCTTGAATACCTGAAAAATTGATGACGTTTGAAAGTTCCCTGTGAATTGACTAGATTTCACTAAAGTTAAAAGATCTGATCATTTTTAATTCTCAAGCTCAACGAGCTCAATTTAGTATATAAAAATAAAACGTCAAAGGCTTCTCTATTCATTTTAGTTTTTAAGTTACAATGAGTTTATTATCTGATTTCCAGGCTTAAGGTTTTCTTGACTTATTTTTTAAAATATTGATATAATGTGAAAACATTCACGGACGAATTGTGTATTTTACTAAAAATGAAATCACCATGATTTTTGCACAATTTTCGTCGAAAGGCGAATTTGTTTCATAATAATCTCGTGATGCTAAACATTTTATTTGAATAAATACTTATAATTATATTAACCAATTGTTACGATAAATAAAGAATTTTAGTTTTTTCAAGGAATTTTTTTTACATAGTTCTTTTACATTTGCCTTTTAAAAACAGTTTAAATGCTGGGCTTGATTAAACACCTTCCTTGATAGTCACTCTGTCGACTATAACCGCTTCTTATATTTTAGGTCAATTTTTTCTTGATGTGTTTTTTTTGTGTGGGCTAATTAAATTTTGTGACCAGAAGAAATGATTTTTTCATGAAATCTTTATTTTTTTATTTTTCTCTAAACCAACGAAAGATACAAACGACTTTAAGACAAAAGTTTGTAAACCTAAAAATACAAGCACAAAATATACATTTCTCTTTTGTCATATCTTTCATCGTTTGCGAGAAAAATCAAAAAATTTTATACATAGATGTAAAAAATCTTCCGCTTATCATGTTTGAAACTAAGCCGATCCTTTAAATTTTTTAGAAAAATCCTTTTAAAAATATTGCAGAACAGAAAAAGAAGTAAGTTTTCTATAAAACATATTTCTAAGACCGAGGGAATTTTTTTCTCCTGAAAATATATAATTGTGAAATCTTTCTCGTGAATGGTGTGAGATATCGTAAAACAACTAAATGCATTTCCTGCAATCCTTTTTCAAACCTGGAAAATGGTATATATGAGCATGTTTTTTAGCTGATGTTGTTTCCAAGAAAAAATTCTTTAAGCCACATAAAACTCAAAGGATATCTTTTTTTATAGAATTTCAAATTACTCTAGAAATTTGCAAGCAAATAAGTGAATGTCCTTTTTTTTAAATCTACTCTTAATATTTTCAGACAAAACGTCACAATTTTATTAATAGAGAACATTTTTTTTTGTAATTTTCTCACGCACATCAAATGAGAGGGGGGGGGACAGTAAAATTCATTAGAATCCGAATTTAATTTTCCAATATAATTCGTAATTCAAATCCTCGTAACATCATAGATTTTTTTCTCAAATCTTAACAATGCGTGTCGCCTAATTTTATCTAAAAAATAGCGTAATATTTTTTTTGTGAGAGATTCTGCGACTTGAAATCTAAAAACCCGTCTGATTAAAAATGGATTTGATCTAATGACTTTACTATTTAATTTACTAGTCAAAACAATAATTAATTTTCTACTTGTAATTTATATCTTTGCAGAAATATCGTCAGGACTTCGTTTATGCGCAAGCTGCTTTCCCCCTTCTACTTTGCAAGTTAAAGTTAATTTATACATTAATTATCATGGGGGGCGAATACCTCAAGTTATACCAGAAGGAACACAATTTGTAGGAACGGATCGTGATCATACATTCGTCCAAGGATTCGCGCAAGAAGTAGGAGGAGTATATAAGTTGTGTCCAATTATGGCTACCTTTCAGGAAACGGGAACTCTAGTAAAATATACTAAAATTCTCATAAAGAACAATTATGCTGAACAACTTATAAGAATACCGGACCAAGATCAATCATTATATCCTTTCTACTATAATGACATCCCCGAAGGACAGCTTGTTCCAGCCAAGATTAGGCATATCCACAAAAACATGAAGCTGAATTTAATTCCTGCAGATCCGGAAGAGCTGCAGCGAGAAATTGCTGTCAGGGGGCCCCCAGGTGGACAAGCAAATCCTCTCGCTCAACACCCACATACTTAAAATAGGGCCATCAATACTGCCAATTATAATACATATAATCCTGTTTAAGATTCTGCCCAAACACCTTATGGCCTTCCAATCGGACACCATTAACATCTGATATTTGCACACGCTATAAGAAACGTTTTATTTTGAAAACAAGTGAATCATTCATGATATGTAACAATTCATAATATATAAAAATGGTTGCTTTGCGTATTTTTACTCACATCTTTTCTTATCGTTCTCTTTAGCGTTTCAGTTTTACTACTCTATAAGTACATATTAATTGTATTTTTCTGTGTTTCAAAATGTATACCATGTTTTTTAAAGTTGGTTTACGTCTAACTTTAGCCTAAAATTATAATAACCATATCCGTTTTCATGTAAAACAATAATTAAAATCGTGTATAAGGTAATTAGTTTTAATTTTTAAATAATTGTCGAAACATAGTTTCGCACGCGAAGCATGGCTGGGCGCCGTTTACGCTCGGATGGACGACCGTTCGTGTTTTGCGATTAGACGTGTTTTTACTGTGTTTAACTATTTCTGAGCAGTAGGTTCACAGTCGAGGATGGATATGGACACTCGATGATCTATAATGTCTGCATCTGATCTCGACTGTCGTTAACCGCCTGTACTTGGGAAAGGTTTTCTGCAGTTTTCCTTTCCGTTGGACAACAGTCCAAATAAATGTAAGCTTTTCTGCTAAAAGTGCGGCTGCAGACGCGAGGGTATACATAGTAAGGTTCAGTTCTATAAATGTAAATGACTAAAAATGTTGTAGATTTTATTAATAGAGAATAAATAAAAAATAACGTTTAAATTTCTCACTTTGCGTTCGTTTTTATTTTTCTTATTTTACCTATGCTTTTATTTCATTTAATCAAAAATATATATCTCCCATAGTCAAAAAAATATATTAACTGGGTTCATAATAAATAAATAATGTAATTAGATGATTTTCAAAACCAACAAAAATTTGATTCTCAACGATGCATGTGGTATTTAATTTTTTAGAAAAATAGATTTTGAGGGCATGTGATAGTATGTCTTGCGGTAAATCTGGTTTAGCCCCCCTGGTGTTTTTACATAAAAATCAAAATGTTAGAAAACTAAATTCGGAGATGCTATAAAATAGTAGGACGGATATCCAAGAACTCTTTTTTTAGGTAAAATAACCAAAAGATTTTATTCTGCTAAATAAAAATGTTACATGTGCACTATTTTGAGGTTAGGATGGATTTTCAACTCTCTGACATTATAATAATGTAGGTCTCTGTCATACCGATACTGTCGGCAGCTACTTAGAATTTATTTCTCAAATCAATTTGTTTAATTGTCTACAAAAAAGGTAAGATTCGGGAAACTAGTTTCTATGTTTTTTTTGCTTCTCCCAAGGCTATAACCAGAAATATTGTGTAGTTTGGAAGTAACGCTGGTGAGAATTTTAACATACATTACCACAAAATATGCACTTATTAATCAAATTTAGCAAAATTAATTTTTTTTAAATTATTCCACTAACGAAAAGTTCAGGGACGCACGTTAGCATGTTTGCTGTTCTTTTTCAAAATTTTAAGACAAAATCTTTATTTTTGTCGGAAAAAGTAGAGGAAACCTAACACTGGTAAAATCGATAATTTTACGAGTATCGCATGCCCTTAGTTTGAATTAAAAAGACAGTTGAATTCAAGAAAACAGTTGAATTTTCAACCAGAAAATATTAATTTTCCATTTGAAACACCAATTTTCAATTCAATATATAAATTTGTAACCAAATATGAAATAATTACAGGTTTTCGGAGGAAAATTAATTTCCAACAAAATAATGATCTTTTAGTAATATAGTTAAATTTTTCAAAAAAGAAATAAATTTTCAACTTAAGTGATGAATTTTAAGTTACTTTCTTAATCAAAAAGATTAATTTCCTGCAGATGAAAAGATATTTTTAATTAAAAAAACAAAAATTTCATAAAGTAGTTGCTTTTTAAAATAAATAGTTTAATTTTAAACCAAATAGTTTGAATTTCTATCAAAGTAGCGTTATTTTCCACCCCAAAATACAAAAAAAAAAAAGATTTTTTACAAATTAGTTCTGCTTTAAACCGTTTAGTTGAGTTTTGACAAAAAATCAGTTCTTAATAAATTAAGCAATATTTAATATTTGATCCAAAGAAGATTCAAATTTTAATATGAAAACAGTTGAAAAAAATGTCTAGTGCAATTATTGAATAGTATTCTTACACTAATATCAAATATGACCTATCTTATTCTGTTTAAGCGAACATTGATAGTGGTTTAATTGATTTTGTGAACATCGATAAATAATTTCCTTTAGTGAAAATTTTCTCTATTGATTACTCCCAATAAACTAAAAAGGATTAACAAAACGAGTGTTGATAGATTTCATCCGATATACGTGTGCTATTCCGAAAAAAGTCGTAAAATTTAGTCACTATTTTATATAACCTTTGGTTCTCGATCACGTTCTAAGTTGACAAAACATAGCAGTTGTGATCATGGAGGCAATGAACTGCAAAAGTTTGTGTTTAATTATAACTATACATTAAGCCTATTTTTTCAGATATAGAATTATTGAAAGCTTGGCAAGGATTCGAAAATTTCACGAAAAGAAGAAGCTGACAAAAGTGTTAAAATCGTAACTAAATGCATCCACCTAGACGCTTGTTTGATGATCAAATTATCTTTACCATAAAATAGTTACAAGATAGTGTGATCATCTGCCTGGTAAATAAACTTCTAAAAATCTACATCATGAACGAAAGTATCTAGAAGCCCCATCCAAAGAAATGCTTCGATGAGAAATTCTTTAGGTATGAATACCATTTAATTTTCAAGACGAATTTCTTTCGGTAGATAGATAGAGATTGTTTGAGAAAAGGGTGTCCTTAGCACAACGCTCATTGTGATTTTAATCACAGATATGGAAAGTACGATACTAGGAGAAGTTAGGGTAGGAGGGATTGCAATATGGTCACTAGCGTAGGTAGATGAAATAGTGCTGCTAGCTAAGAGCAAGGAGGCTTCGCAGGAAATGAGGAATACGTTAAAGAGATCTGGCTAAGAATGGATTAGAGTTGAATACGAAAAAGTCAAAGGTTATGGTGTCTGGATGTGAAAGAGTTTCCGTACCTGGGCTTCTTATTTTGGAGGAATGATGGAGGGAGGGTCATATAAAAGGGAGAGAGAGAGAGAAGGGTAAATGGAATGATGCGATAGGTGTGGATGCTGGGAAAAAAGTTCTTCGCATATGATTTTGGAAGGAGAATGAAATTGTTCCATTCACTAATGATGAGTGTCTAATTAATAATAGGATAACGGAGAGGTATATTAAGTGGACACTGGAGTTGGCAAGGAGTATGCTTGAAGATATTCTTAGGAGAGTGACGGGGAGAAGGAGTTCAGGGATTATAAATGGAAAGCGAGCGAGTAAATATGAGGTGCAATGTTTGAAAGAGGGGCTAGTGAGATAATAAGGGAGTGCTATTGAGAGGAGGAGAACATAAGAGGGGATGGAAAGATGGGGGTTGGAAGGGACAGTTAGTTTAGGACGAATGGAGTGCAGATAAATGAAGCGAGAATAATGTCCGATTGAGGAAGGCAACAGAGATTGTTAGGAAGAACTATATGGAAAGAGAGAGAAAGAAGGCAGCACATGAAGAGAGAATAAGAGAAGCAAGTTTTAACGGGAATTATAGCTAGATTAGGACGAGGGAGAGAGGGCATTATTTGTTTAAGAAAGGAAATAAACGGAGTCAGAAGCTTATCGTCAGCATGAGATGTGTATGCACCGAGGATTCTAATACGTTCTGGCTTTAAAGATAGAAGATGATGTATGAAATGTGCGGGAAGAGGGTTGCAATATTAAAGCACTAGTTAGAGACGTGTGAGGAAATGAAATGCAGTGAGATAAGCATGAAAGTATTGATTAATGAAAGGGGGGCGAAGGGGCTGTAGCATGGGTTAAGGGAGTGTTGGATGAGATGGAGGAAAAGAGAAGGAAGGGCAAATAGGAATGGAGAAGGAAAGATTGTGTACGTGAGTGAAAGTAGATATAAGTAAATTATAAATACTGTAAGTAGTACATACGTATTAAGTATTAGACGCGGAGGCAGAGTTTGATAATGCGAGTCAAAGCGGGAAAGTAGGTACATTCGTGCGAGGGGAGACGAAGGGAGGAAGACAAGGCGATCAGAGCGATCAGTCTTAGAGATAAGATATAGATGGATTTCTGATCCTAAGGGTTAGTTTCAAGAAAGTGCTGTAAAAAATGGCATTCATAAACCCGGAGTTTAAAATATTTTAAATTATTGATATGCGGGTTCAAAAATATAAAATATTTTATAATTATGTTTTTTTGTATATTTGGTCCGAGGTTATTTGTCTTCATTGGTTACAATTTTGTTACATTTCTTCATAATGATGTATTGATTTATGTTTGCACACTTACATAATTAAAACTTTTTTGATTGAATTCGCTTCTGCAATGCAAAATCATTTTTCTTATGAGTTTGGAAACGACAAAAGGTGCTCAATAATTTGGAAGTGCTAATCAGATAACGACTAGTATATAATATATAAATTGTAACATTTTTATAAATATTCGTTTGTTATACACATCTTTTCGATTTATCTTAATCCTATTTGTAAGTGAATCAATTATTATATTAGGAGCGTGAATTATATTCGAGAGATTTTGTTTTTGTAAAATAGCGAGTTTATTAAAAAAAGTGGTTACAAGTTGATTATTTAAAGTATTGTTCAACATCAGCCACTACTTTCCTCATCTTTCTATCAGTATACGGATACCACGTGAGAAAACTGGATCTTTTTTTAAGCTATCCACGAATCGACCCATTTTTTGGCTCAGAAGACTATGAGTTATGGATTAGAAGAGGTGGTAAGCAGACAGGTTTTGCAACGTCGGGCCGAGCAATGCATGCAGAAGAATAACTTTATCGTGCCTCTCCTTGTATTGTCGCCACTTTTCCTTTAATGCGGCATTCACTTTTCTCTTTTAAATTGTGTATATACTTTGTTATCGGGCATTCAAGAACTAATTTTTAAGACCAAGTTCAACGCATTACATTTTCTAAAGTGATACTAATTAGTGGTTCGAGGCCCGAGCCTTATCTCTCGGTCTGGTATTGTCTGTCACCGGGAGAGTTCGCAAAAGAAGCTAAATTGGTACATAGGTTTAATTCTTGCCGGGTGTGCTATTTATTTTGTGTAGTATTTTCTTCTCTTTTTGGATTAGTCAGAAGTAAGGGAAATAGTAGATCAATAAGTAATAATAGCCCGTCATGTTTGTTGCTCTTATGGTGTTGTGGGAAGGAGTCTAGTGGATGACATAGACCTCTGGTTGCCCAGCGCCTAAATTTGTGCATGATTTTAAAAACAGATAATTTTGTTTTTGTATTTATCATTTATTTTTATTTTTCCAAACCTCTTCCACTTGCTAAAGTCTCGTACAGACGGGAAGGCAAACCTGTGACTTTCGTGCAGTATCACTGTTAGATACGTAAAGCAAGGTTAGATACATTTGAGGCACACGCTTAGTGCTTCTAAAAAGTCACTTTTTGGTGGATGCGACTTTAATGACTAATAGCTCCGATCGGTTGAGTCTCCAAGCGATCGCTTCGTCTCGTCTCTTGGCCTTTCAGGAGTATACATTCTATGTACTAACTTATAATCATTCCACATATCTAGTCAGATGCTTTTTAATACAGAATTGTCTGACTGTGTATATGCCTTTTCTCGTATTTTATATCACCGCAAATTATTCCTTAACGAAGAAGCGCTTTAACTAAGAAGAGCACTTGTATCTCACCGTAAAATAGTTAACGTGTTCGATCTATATACATACGTATTTATTCAATTCAGCGTTAACATTAGCGAAAAATACTCAAGTATGGATTGGGTAGCCGTTTAGGACGAATCACCTCATTACATATGCTGAAAATTGTTTGTGGATAGGGTTTATAAGTGACAAACTTACCCGCAAACAAATAATTGCGCAGGTCTTACCAGCCTGATATAATCAGCATACTGCTCTCTCTCTCTCTTACTTTTTCCCAAATACTCACGCCTTTTGCTCGGGATGTAACAGCTGATTTGTTGACAGCGGTGGGATTGTCACTTCCATTAAATTCAATGTTTTTTATGAACAATTTAACTTCAGTATATTATAAAGATAGGTATTTAATCGGAACTCTAGAGTATAAGTTCTTCTTAGAAATGTTGCACAGTCACCTTCGGGGCAAAGCAAAGTTCGAAGTGCATGTTAGGCGTTCGTATACTTCGCGTGCTCGGAAGCTCTGCCATCAGGAATAATTCTACGAATTACCCAGAACTAACCATGTATGTATTCTTTGTAGCAAGATTCTACACCTGAAGGGTTTAAAACAACGTCATTAGAATTCAAGAATATCTTTCGAAATAGTTTCCGCGAATTAATAACATTTCAAAACAAAATTTAGTTTTGAAACTGAAAGTGGCAACTTCCAAATTCTGAATAAACCGCAAACGTGTCGAAATCCCATCTAGCAGAGAATTAAGGGCTTAGATAAATTAGTTAATTTAAAATTCCAACCTTTTGGATGCATTAAATGCCCAAGATAATTTACCAGTAAAACTTTTAGAATTGTGAAGCAGTTATGAGCCTGTAGCTAGCAATAAATTTGTCAAGCATTAATTTAAGTACAAGATTTTCACGTTTTCTGTCATACTATCATATCATTCAAAAATCTTCACATTTTTAGGAAAACACAAGTTTTAAATCCATTGTGAGATTCTATTTCTGCGGATTGATCACCCGCAGATGGAAATCTCGTAGTAAAATTACTTATTACAACTCAGCCAGTTTTAAAAATAAATAAAAGTTGAAATTATAACTTGAATCCATCAAACAGAAAACTAGCTACAGCATATTTCCAATTTTTTTCAGAATTTATAATTCATCGAGTTGATATCATTAATTTACATATTTTTGGTCACTCGAGTTGTCGTTGCAAAGCTAGATCCAACACGCAGACACTGAATTTTTCAGGTCGTTAATTTATATATTCGATATTCCTCTCCTCGTCTCTAAACGAAGAGTAGTAATCTAACCTTTACTGTCTTTTTCTACTGAACACCAGAGGGACTCATTTGTTAGGGATAGCTACTCGTTATGATCAGACCGTTTACTTCCATTATAGCAACGCTCTCAACCACTCGTGATTAATAACATTTCTTCTCGACTGAATAAAGTAAACTTATAAATATTATTAGTTATTATTACTTATAATAATATTATAGGGCACTCTGAGAATCTTGAAGCTCAAAATAAAACCTTAAATATTTTTAATAAGGTTAATATTATACCAATAAAATAACTTTTCTTCCAAATTTTAATTAAATCGCTGCGTAGGTCCCAGGTTTCGCGCAATTTTCGCAAAACGAACATATCCATTTCTCTTACAGATGTCTGAAGTTACGCAAAAATAAAACTGGCAACGGTCTGGAATTCATGGAAAATCAACCCTTTAATAGCTTCCCCAATGCTTTTACCACAATTTCGGTTGCCTTAAACTAAGTGGCACTTCAGCGCCCTGAAACTGACACGGATGCACGAAGAATTATTATTTGTTTGCGTCAAATTAATGCGTTCTTCAATTCGAGTATAAGACGTTTAAAAAAAATTATTATTTTACTTGATGAAATCATTGATTTGCATTAAACAAATAGTATCAAACAAATAATTCGAATTATTCAGTCAACAAATATATTTAAAATAAATCTTTTTGCTTGAATCAAAAAGATCTTTTTCCTAGTGTATCCGAATTGGCGGACATTGGAAAAGTAGATACATACTAGATTATCAAGTAAATACTTCCACCGGAAAATGATGAAAATATCGATGTCCTTTGAGTCTCTGTTTGTCTCTTTTTCTCTAAGGGTGCAAACTTTACTTCCTTACTTAGTTAATTCGAGCAAGGAGTAGGGTCCATATGTGACAATGCAATTAAATCACTTTTTCTAACGTATAGGGTAGAGGAAATGGTGCGAACGTTTTGAAACAATCATCACTTCACAGCGGACGTTTGTCTTTTCCTTTTACGATATAATGAGTGACTGTATTGTATTGAGGCATTGGGATCCCACCAAAGTACCAAAGTTTATAAAAAATATATACTTTCGTAGACAATGAAGGGAAATTCTTCTAAATTTCAGGCTTTATTGTACACGGAGACGGTCAAATTGTTCTTTACATTCCGGCTTTAGGTTTAATGTCGACGGCCATGACAAACTTAAGATTTGCAAGTAATTGAAAATTACACACACACACACACACATATATATATATATATATATAATTTGAATTAGTTTGCTTATTATCAATTATTTAGTCTAATATCGCAAAGCGAATAATTGTTTTCACAGGTGTTCAGGTGGATGATAGTTCGGTTCAGCACTCGATAACTCTAAAAAAATTAACCAAAATTCAGTACTAGGATGATGAATTTTGCCCAAATGCCCAGATGTGCAACTGCGTGCGTGGGAGTAAATAGGAGACTGAAGATGGTGATTCTGAGAGCAATGAACTTTGAGCTGCAACAAATTTAGCACGAGCGTTTTTCTGTGTTTACTTTAATAAGTGATTCAGTTAATCATTTAAAACAACGCTTCTAGCCCCGTTAAATGAATGTACTCTTGAAGCGTTCAGACGAGAATTTCCGGTTGACATTTCGGGTTGAGAGAAAGCAGGTAACCCCTCAAAATGCCCTAAAAGTCGCACTCGAATATGAATTAATACTTAACCCTCATTAAACAACAAACTATTATCATAAAAAAAGACATTACCAGTCTATCGGCTCAGGGTCACGGTCAAATTAGAATGCCCACTGTGGGAACAGTAACATTACCCATAGAAAAATCAATAGTAGTTTTTCAATGGTTTCTCAGGACTTTCCTCTGAGTATAAAATGAATTTTAGGAAGATAATAAATCCGACAAGAAAAAGTTAAAATTTCATTTTGAAAAAAGTATATAGTTATCCATTCGAAGCCATTCAAACCTATCCATTTCATCGAAAAGGAGTCAAAAGTTGGGCAGGATCTGATAATAAAGAAACGAGATCAATGCAAAAATTTAATACAAAAGAAACGGATGAATTTGAACTAGATATTGAAACTGAACTCGATTAAAGATTAAATTCAATGCTGATATATTTTGTACCAATGATGTATTTCTCCGGGAAAACATTGGTGTTGTTCCGTATGTAGAAGAGAAATATATATTAATATGTTGTTAAAATGTTGATTATACTCCGTTTTCAGGCCTTTTTTGTTGTAAATGTGCCCAATTGTAACTCTGCTTGTAAAAAGGCGTATGTCAATGTTTGTGATCTATTGCAGATGCTAAGGTCCCCGATTTAGTTATAATTCCGGTTGATTGTTTCGATGGCAGTAATGTAGCTTATTGTGATTTACCAGCTTTGTGTTTTAGTGTTAATTTTGCGCTTGAGGGAGATTCTCTTTCTTCTGAAACACATGCATTTTTGTTTTATTCGCTAATTCTTTCGTGTAATAATTCTTTAAATTTAGGTTCTTTTGGTTCATTTTCAACCTTATATATGATTGCATTTAATCTTTGATAGAATTTCATTTCACTATCTAGTTCATATTCATCGGTTTCTTTTATAATAAATTTGTGAAATAATACTGTTTCTTTATAATGAGTTATTTGATCCTACCTGATTTTCGACATTTGATCGAGAAAAGGAATAGATTTTATTAATGGATTCAAATGTGTAACTACATAATTAAAAAAAGAAAATTTTAATTTTTTTTTCGTCGGGGGTATTTTCTTCCGAGAATTCCATCTGTAATCAGGGGAAAATCTGGAGAAATAAATTGAAAGAATACGTTTCATTTCTGTATTGGCATTTTTACTGTTCCTGCAGTGGAAATTATAGTTTGAGTTAATTCCGATATATCTATAGATTCATTTTAGTTTACTAACAAATCTTCGTTTATCGAATCTAATTGTATAATATTAATATTGACCGCCATATCGATGCAAAATTACGCTTTTATTTTGTTGAAAGTAGGCGCTAAAATCTTTACGGGAACGGAGTGCGTCGATAAGGCGGGAAATAAAAAAAATGAGTGAAACACGTCACCTATATTTTTGTCTCAAGTGGAAAAAAATATATTTTTTCCTATGAATTTGTACATTTTTAGTCAAGCTGTAAAAATATCTAGCGTTCGTTTACCATCTTCATTTTTGTTTAAATTACGTTATTCATCTTTCATCACGAGAAAACTTTTCGAGTAGGTTCAATCCTAATTAATTTGTGTTTTATACGCAAAACTCTACAATCGAAACTTGAGGCCCCCATTCTTTGAGGGGCTGTTTCATTCCCTTAAAGTGCTCTTCCACAAATAAAAAAATAATAATTGTCGCTTAGTTTTTCGAGTAACACCAAATAGCTATAGAAACTCAAGAAAGCAAAGAGATCATGAAGTGAACCTTTCTTCGATCGTTTTAGTATATTCAAAAAATATGAGAGAAAACGAAGTTTTCCACTTTTTTCGGTCTTACGATCAATTTTAGAAAAAGAAAATAATAAAAAAGAAATCAAGTTTAAATTTCCTTTTATGCACTCTTATAACAGACGTTTGCCCTGAAGAAGGACCACAGATGAGGCCGAAACGTAAAAAAAGGAAATTTGTACTTAATTTCTTTTTTATTATTTTTTTTCTAAAATTGATCGTAAGACCGAAAAATGTGGAAAACGACGTTTCTCTCATATTTTGTGAACCACCGCATATATCAGGTAGAATTAAATCGGAGAGGGACACCTGGATAATCCTTCCATGCCAGGCCCTAGTTTATATCCTCAACCCTACATTAATATTGAACAAGCCTTGAAAAAAGTACCCCTAGTATATTTCGTGAACACAATGTAAACTGACTTCAACTAAAAGAACTAAACAAAGTTCATTAATCAGTGTATTATATCCTCGTTCCTACAATAATATTAAACAACACAAAAAGCAACCAACAATGCAATGTAGCACGTCTCAGCTGAAATAAACTAAAAGAAACAACAAGATTTCTAATTCAGTATAAAATCTTTTTGTGACAACACTATTATTTTTTTTACAGATTTTTAAAATTAATTATAGATTTGGTTCAAGTAACCTAAATCTTGTTTTACACTTAAACTCAAAATTGAGCATTCTTTATAAAAACAATGTATAAGTCAACAATATGTTTCCTGTTATTCACAATTATCGCTGCACATGTAAAAGAAAAAAAACACTTATTCAATCCGAATGTTTAAATCTGGTTAATTTTTAACTATGTGCTTCTCATTTCTAAATTAACTTATGTATATACATGTTGATTTTTCTGAATTAAAACTTTCAAATATCTCGAAAAATAGGCACTCTATGAAAAAATGTTATGAATAAAAATTTAATCACTCTCAGCAGTACATAAACTAATGTTAAAATCGGTTCCCCACACCGCCCCCCGGGGGGGGGCGGAATGTTCGAAATCTTAAATGGGAACTCCTATTTTTTATTGCATATTCGGATTCTTTGGATAAAAATGCGTATGATTGGTCCAAAACATTTTTATCGCTTCGCGGTAGATGGCGCTGTAATCGATAACATTCAGTTTTTCTTAATTTTACTGTTACTGAGAATGTACGCTTACGATTCCGCAATACATTAACAAGAAAAATACGCAATTTTCATTGTGACATGACTGACCATGGGAAAAAATCATTTTTCAAATCGCTACAGAATCG
>JAWWLR010000127.1:30911615-30928564 GCA_035041075.1 Acraspis erinacei | reverse complement strand
ATCTCAAGCAGACATTTATTTGTGTGTATTTCTCCTCAGGTTTTAAATAGTATCTCAATTTATAGAGTTGAGATATTGAGCTTCAGGGAATATCAATCTGAAAACAAAAGTAAAAGTGATAGATACGCCTCTTCGGTCTCGGAGGAAATGGCCAATCTTGATGTAAATAACTAGAATTGAAAAATGTCACGATCTCTTCGTTTGCTTTTCGAGATCCTCGAACCGGTATGCTGTCAGCTTCACTGCAGAAATAACTAGGAGAGAAACGATAATGATTTTTTTTGTAGTGCGATTAAAGAGAAGAGGTACTTGTGGAGGTGTAATAACGAGGTGTCATACGAGTTTAAGAATAACCAGCTCGACTTGCGCGATTTTCAAGCTGATGATATGCTATCCTAATTATGGCAGTACCTGACTTGTAGGAAGGATGTGCAGATGATACTGGGTTTCGCAAAGGAGCCAGGCTCTAGAGATCAGCTTCCTTAATTTGTCCATCAATCATAGTTTTGTAAGTTATTTTTTCGTAATAGTTTAATATGGCGAATCTCAGGTGGGGGTTAAATAGATGATGTGCAATTGAAAAGGAATGCTTTTATAGTTGGATTAATCGACTCTTTTGTTGAGCGAGAGAAGCAGCTGATGATTCATGAATGGCAGGATTCAGGACTTGGACTCACTTCAGGGATAAAAAATGGTCTAAAAATATAGTCAATAGTGGAATAGATTTTGAAAAATAGCAGCAAATTAGTATGAGAAGAAAATTTATAGCTAAGCTGGGAAATTAAGGATGCTGGAACTTTGATTAATTCTACTTAAAAATTTGTTAGACCCATTAAAAATTTGTTCCTAAGTTATAAGGAATACACGAATTAAACAAAACAGTATTGTAAATAAATTTTTCTAAGAAATTGTACTCATTTAGAATTTGAAAAATATTTTGCAAGTCAATTCTATACTAAATTAACTTTCAGAATTTCTCTTTTGATATTTTGTTATCATTTGATAATACTTTGTACTTTTTAAATCTTTAAAATCAATTTTTATGTTTCTAACGATTGTATTTTTAGTTACAAAATGTATTGTCTTGTTCAAAATTCGAAAAAAAGTTATAATTTGCTAAAAATTGGATGCAACTGTCTGGTGAAAATATTAATCTGCTTTTGTTGAAGTTTCAACTAGTTTGATCAAAATTCGTCTTTTTTGTGGAATTCAACTGTTTTTGAATTTATTTAAAAATATTTTCTTGTTGAAATATAACATTACATTATTAATTGGAAATTAATTTTTTTAAATGGACTTGATTGTAGGTCGAAGCACTTTGTTAGAAATTGAAATTTGAAATTTAACTACATTTATCGGTAAATTTTGAACTACTTTGTTACATTTTTTTTGGTTTCGAGGTTAACATGTTTGGTTGAAAATTTAACTAGACTGTTTGCATTTTATTTAAAAAAAATTTTTAACTGAAAATGTAGTGTTTCATTTTTTGTTAGACGTATCAACTATTATATTTTTTAAATAAAATAATAATAATTAAATATTAACATAATAATTAAACTATGGAAGGCGAATTTTTTATTTCTTCAACATTATATTTTCTGTTAAATTCATCTTTTTAGTTTAAATAATCAACTATCTGGTTAAAAACTAAACCATTCTGTTGAAACTTTCATTATTTCATTGAAAATTCATCTTTTTAGGGAAAATATAAATATTTTCTTGAAAGTATTTTTTTTTAAATTAAATGATACCTTTTTCGTTGAGAATTCATATTTCGGTTGAAAGTTAAAATTTTTAGAATGAAAGCTTAACTCCTTTGCTAAAAATGCATTTTTTTGTTTGAAAAAATAACTATTTTCTTAAATATTATTTTTTTATGGAAAATAATATATATATATATAATAAATAAATAAAAAATAAATAATAAATAATAAATAAAATATAATAAATAAATAAATAAAATTGTCTTTTTCCGATGTTTCTGTTGAAAATTCAACTGATTTATTGCAAATTAATGTATTTTGTTAAAAATTCGCTTCGTTTTGTAAAAAATTAATCTACTTAGTTGAAAATTCATTACTTGATTTTAAAACTAGACTGTTTTGTTGAAAATTCGTTTATTTGGTAAAAAAAAATTTTTAACTGAAAATTTAACTATTCCAAATGAAAATTCATTTTTTTGATAGTTATTTAATCTCTTTCGTTAAAAATCTAAGTATTTCTGTTTAAAAGTTAATTTTTGTTAGTTCAAAAGTCTGATATATATTATATTTTTAAATAATATTTTTATTATTTAGCTAAAAATTTAAGTATTTAGTTGAATTTTTTTAGCTAAATAATAAATTAAGCTAAAAATTTAATTATTTCATTGAAAATTTCGTTAGAAAGGCATGGATTCTGTTTTAAAATTTAACTGTTTTGTTGAAATTTCGTCTTTTTGGTTTGGAAATCCAACTATTTGTATGAAAATTTAACTCTTTTGATGAAATTTTTCCTTTGTGGTTTGTGAATAACTGTCTTTGGTTGTTGTTGGAACCGAATTTTTTCAGCTAGAAACTATTTATTTTTTGGTTGGAAGATAATAATCTTTTTGAGTTGAAAATTGATTTTTTGCAGTTAAAAATCAACTTTTTAGTAAAAATTCTTTTCGTTTTTAGAGAACAATTAAAAGTTAAACTCTTTTGTTAAAAATTAATTTTTTGGCTAATTCATCATTTTAGTTAAAGATTCTTTTCTTTGCTTAAAATTTTAACTATTTTGTCAAAAAATGGTTGTTTTTTCAAATAAAAATAGAATCTATTCCACTTACAGAAGTGGAAGTCCTAATTAGGTGAATCTAACGAAAAAAATTTTAAAGAAAAAAAAAAGATTATTTCCAGAGCCAGAGATTTATAGTCCTATATAGTAAAATTATAATTTATCTCCTATTCTAAAATTCAGAATTTTATAAAATATTTCTTATTTAAGAAATATTATATCGATTATGACAAACCTAGGATTTTCAATAAGAAGTTATAACAACTGTCATTCTAGAGATATGAATACACTGATGTAAAAATTAATTTTGGATCCACAAAAGCTGATCATCTTAATTTACAAAATTAAATCATCTATTTAAATATAAAAGCGAAACCCAATCTGACAATAACCCTAACCCTAAAAAAAAGAATCAAAAAAGGAAGTTTTTCCCGGGAAAAGACTAAAGAATTTGCACCAATATTTCGCGAATATTAACGTATCTAGAAAGGAAACTCTCGCGTACGATCTAATCATCTCGTTAGTGTGAAACTTCTTTTAATCGATGAAATTCAACCTTCCTACTTGCAGCTATCTCAAAAATTCCAACTCGTTTCCAGTTTTACATAACTTATCTAAATCCTGTAGTATCAGAAATTAACGATACCATTATCTTCCCCATGTACGATACATTCAAAATAGTGCTCACATTTTCTCTGACGAATCCAGTAACATAAATTGAATAAGGTAACTTTTAATTGCATAAATTCAATAGTACGCAGGGTATGCGTATGTATAAAGACCGCTTCCGATTGACAAGGTACTTCATCATACAAGTTGTATGCATGCAGGCAATGTAATGTATGTATGTACAATGTAGCATGTACCATCCAGCCTTCTTAAAGTCGATGAACCTTCGGCACACGACTTTATTAATCTCAATATTGAGTCTATCGACATTTACATTATTACAATCACCACTCAACCTTATTAGAAAATGTCTGAGTGCAACCTAACAATGTTCTGAATGATGCTCTTATCGTGATCATATTTGCTCGCAGCTTCCATACTTTAACAGCCGTGTGTGTGTGTGTGTGTGTGTAGTCACCAATAAAAGGAATGCGTGTGTCATAAAAATATTTGTATGTGACTATCAAACATGTATCTGAATATGACTCCATTGCAGACGGAGGATGATAGGATCATTTAACAGAAGTTGAGACATGATAAGATAAAATGCACCTATTTTGAAGTTTTGACACCTGATGTGTGAGATGCAGTTCCTGTACATAATAGAGAAAGATCAATGCATTTTTATTTAAAGATAAATGATGAAGATAAAAGATAAAAAATATACACTCTAAATACTTAAACCCATTACTGAATTTTCTGCCTCTCTGTTTAGACACTTTATACAAATATTAATTATACCAAGATTCTAAAAAATTATAACAAAACTTCAGTGAATTCGCGTAACAAACATTCATGACATAATGCATTTTAAAAAGTATATCAAACGCTGTTGGCGGTGATCTATTATTGGCTATTTCAACTTTGTGGCAGTCAGCATTAAAAAAAAATTATCTCGGCCCTCCGATTTAATACATAAGATTTAAGGCTGGATCCTGCCTTGAGTTGTTTTTGAAACTTGTTCAATGAACTCATCGACGTGTAGTTCGCCCTGAAAATAAAAAAAAAACCTTTTAATGACGTGAATAATTATAAATTTAAACTATATTTTTACTCTTGCATTTTAAACTAAAATTCCTACCTTAACAAATTGTATGAGAACTTTTTTTGGAATCTCACAACTTGGTGTCCAATTCAAAATATTTTCCTCAACTTGGGCCTGTTTAAACAAAGAGTAAGAATAAATTTTTAATTATTTTTAAACTTAAATATTTATAATCATTAATTAATGATTGAATCTTTACCTTATTGGTTCACTTTTTTGTGAAGTTTGTCCTGGACAGCATCTGAGACAAAACCAGTAGAGCCTTCAAATTATCTGAAAAATATACCATAATGTATTAAATGTACACAGTATGAGGGAAATTATACTATAGGTAAATCAAACCTTACGATTTAGAATCCTTCTTGGGTCAAAAACTTCTACTACTTTCCTACAATGAATTTAGGAATATGTCAAAGTTGCGTGGAACGTAAAATGCGGGAAACTTTCACAAGAATATGGAGGATTCATTCCCATAAATTTTACGGAGTTCCAAGTCAATCTATGTAGAGAATGGATAATTATATTATAATGTTCTTAAAAAAGTTTAATAGAAAATGCAAAAAAAATATTTACCAGTTCACCGTAATCAGTCTTGGATAATGTTCGTAAATTTCATTGAAAAAAGGATTCTCCTTTAAAATCCATTCGCTTCTATTCGTCCGTGTATCCTCCAGAGCTTTCATTATGGGAGCTTTTTGATGTTTCTGCAAAATAATATAAAAGCATGTAGTCGTAACTACGAAATAAGAGTTAAGCTTGATACGAAATTCGTTATTAAAAACATACCTTTTCTCTTAGATCCGAGGACGAAATATTTATTGTTTTTAGAGGAAAGTAGGCGATAAGTATTTTACTAAATAAAAAAATGGTAAAAATTTATGCGTATTTTAATTCTACCCGGTAATAAGCGTTGAATTCAGAAAATCTGAAAATATTAATTTTTCTCTATTCAACGCTTATTACCGGGTGTGCTTTGTTTTTGAAAAAACTAGAATTTTTTCTCTAAAGCTCTATAACTTTTGAACTAATTGAGATATTTATCATTTTATATTTTATTCTAATAAAATTCATCGCCTTCTTTCAAAGGTTTCCGAAAAATTGAAAAAACCTTAAAATTAACAAAATGGAGGCGGTTTTTCTGAAAAATTAAGAATCGATTTTCTCAAAAACCCCAAGTTTAGATTTTTTCCAATTTTGTTTGGACTTATAAATAATACTTTAGTAATAATACGTTTGTGTTCAAAAGAATTCTTTTTTTCCTTAAAATCAAATATCCGACTTTTTCTCCGAAACAGTTAATTTTCAATCAAATGTGGAACAAGTGTGTGAACGAAATAGTTCATTAAATTCTCAACCAAAGAAATAATTTAATTTTCAAGAAAATAATAAAATTGTCAACCAAATAGTGTCCAAATTATTCATTCTTAATTATTGGGTTAAGATTTCACTAACCAAACAAAAAATCCTTTAACATTTGTTCACTTTATCAAGTTGAGCTAAGGTATTTCTAATGATTTCAAAGGATTTCTAAATATTTCAAAAGATTTTGACTGGCTTAGTAAGATTTCGAATTATTGCAGTAATTTTAAAGGATTTAAATGCTCCTAAAAAAATTGTGGAATCTGAAAACTCCAAAACTGCTAACAATAAAATTTGACGTTTTAAGTAACGGAAGATTTATGCTTACCTTTTTTGTTTAATTATTGGCACCGCAAAATACTCTATAACCACAAAAACAGTCTAATCACAGAAAAATGTCACTTCCACTATAAATTTTAACTTTGCACAACGCACGGAACTTTACACTTTAAAGATGAAATTCGAACTGAAACGATTTGTATTTGTACGTTCTCTAATGAGTCTGGAACTCAAGAACTCTCCCTTTTAAAAAGGACGGAATATTGAACCTTCAAGTGCGAAAAAAATCCAGGTATATTTTCATGGCTGCGCTACACAGACAAAAAAATGTATCTGTGTGCAGGTAGAAATGTGTTTAGGTGGCATCGTACTATTGTTTGATGCAGGCAAGGGCGACTGCCTGCTACCACTGAGACACTGTAGTGAAAATTAATATAATAACTGAAAATCGGCAAGTTACAAAAATATAAAAATTCTTCGGGAAATTACAGCTCCCCAGCCCCACGTATTTGGGTTTTATGTTTGTTAAAAAATTTTTTAACGGTAAACTTTGCTAATTTTTTCGATTATAATCTTATGTATATATATATATATATATATATATATATATAATTTAAAGTAAAAAAATGTTCTGATGTACTATGATAAATATATACAAAATTTATAACGTGCAACATTAATAGAAACAATAATAACATAAAAATGTAATCTAAATTATTATCTATATTAATTATTTATTAACCCCAGATTGCAATTGTGTTATTGTACACTACAAGTGGATTATCTGGGACTATACTAGATTACTCAGACTACCAACACTGCAAGTGGGTTACCTATGATTAAAAATGGATTGCCTGGGAATAAATGTGGATTACGAGGAGTACAAATGGATTACCCGGGATTACTTGGGATTACGAGTAGAATGACTGGGATTACACGTGTATGATTTGGTTAAGCAGATCAAGTGGATTACCTAAGATTACAATAAAAAGATCGCCTATGATTAATCTGGATTACTCAGATTAATCTGCCTTTTCATTTAAGATAGCCGAGTTGTCCAGCAGATTCCCATAGAATTGTTTCGAACTCGATTCAAATATATTTTATTGGGAACCGTTAAATTCCATGGAATTTTATTGAATTCCTTTAAATACGCTTGAATTCCATTCCTTGAATTCAAATTAAGATTAATTAGAATTCCAGGAATTCACTTAAAATTCTCTTTAACCCATTAAAGAGCAAGAACAAAAATGTTTTAACTTATGAGCAAACCTCATTCTCATGACTTAAAAAGAGAAATTTCCAAACGAAAAATATGTTTCCTTACAGTTTTGGGTATGCTCTTCAAGAATCCGTGATCAGAATTTAGTTTTGTCCAGTAGAAAATGCAATTTAGCGCCGAATTCGGAGAAAAGTACCTAAAAATCGGAAATTTTTTGTTCATAATTTTTTTCGAGCTAAAAGTGTATTGGGACTTGAACCTAAATATGATCAACGGTGATCGGAATACTTAAACTGCAAAAAAAACTTGTATCGCCGATCTCAAATAGACATACCTTTCTGGAAAATAGAGGATCCAATAGGGCGGACATGAAATTTTGGAAACTGTACGATTTTCGCACAACTCTATACTCGGGAGTTTTTGGGGTTCGCTGATTATAAATTTTACATAAAATTTTTGGATATCAAAATGGCGGACATTTTCGAAAATCTACGATTTTTTTACTACTCTCTAGTCGGACCAGCTTTATGGAATTCTTAAAATCGAATTTGAAGTTCATACTCGCAGCAACCCCAAGAACACCCGAGTATAGAGTTGTACGAAAATCATAGATTTTCGAAAATGTCGGCCATTTTGAATTCCGAAAATTTGATGTCAAATTTATAATCGGCGACCCCAAAAATCGCCGACTACAGAGTTGTGCGAAAATCGTAGTTTTCAAAATTTCATGTCCGCAATTTTGAATTCCAAAAATTCGATGCGCCATATTGCATTTTCTCCTGGACCAAATTCAATTCTGACCACGGTTTCTTGAAGAGCATATCCAAAACTATAAGAAAATAGGTTTTCGATTGGAAAGTAGTGGAGTTGAGGGGGTGAGGAGATATGTTGGGGTGGGGAGATGGGTTGGTGAAGGGAGAGGAAACAGAGTGGGGGAGGGGGTATGGAAGGGCGAGTAGGGGAGTAGGGTAGTGTGAGAGGAGTCTGGAGGGAAAGTGAAAGGAGGGGCGTGAATGATAAGGTCGGATCGCACAGAATAAAAGAGGAGAGGAGAGAGAGGGGGAGTGAGAAGGAGGAGCGGGGAGATTTGAAACACTTAATTAACTTCCTAATACGAAGAGAGGAGAAATGTTGTCGAAATTGCTCATTTGCAAGATGGTATTTTTCCACCTCCACTGGCCTCTACTCATTCAACTTAACGCGAGCGACCATCACCCCAAACTTTTGGAGTTGAGCAGAAGAGAGTGGTGGTGGAACTCAAACATGTGGCCTTTTAGTCGATTTCCCCTCTCTTGACAGGCATATTAAATAGGCTACAAAACCTTTTTTTCTAGGCGCATTGCGCCTAATTTGACACTTTTTTGTATTTGTCCTCTAAAAATTAATTATTATTACAAAGTTTAAGGTTACTGAAATAAAAGCTTAAAATTTTGAGTATGAGGTCTACAAATTAATTTAGTGCCCTTTTTATGTCTTGTAACTCTTGGTCCAACTTGAATTTTTTCCGTCCGGAGGTACTTTCAAAGAGCGCAGCCTAAGCTTCAAAACTCAATCTATAAGGTGGCGGCTCTGCGGACTTAACCTAAAACATTATTAGTGCATACAATGGCGTGCGACAAAAAGAATTGGATATTGGATTTTTTGCATTTAAATTAAAAAAGTCGCCATTGTGAAATCTCTAGAACTACTTTTTACACCGTTTATGTGTCACTGAAACTTTATTTGTCGGGAATTAATGTGTATTCACCAATGATTTTTTAGGTTAAGTCCGCAAGGCCGCCACCTATTATATCATATTTACAGTACTAAAAATCTTACGATTTCACTGCAGAAGACTTGTGTAGCCACTGAACGTGAATAAGAAGAATAAAAACATAATTATCAAATTCTAACCAATAATAAAATATCACACCTAATATTTGAAGAAAATCTAGCATATAATCTGATAATTGAAAACATCCCTTAGGTAATAAAATAAAGTTACAGTTGGAGTTAAAGTTTGTAAATGTAGAGAGATCAAGAGGGAGTTCGTTGCTCTATATAAAGTCTATATCTATATCTATACTCTATTCTATGTTGAAGGCGCGCTCAAACTTTTAAAGTGTGCGGATGAATGAGTCCCTCTCTCTTTCCCCAACCTTTCATTCTTCTTGTGAATCCTCTCTGCCGCTTTGATAATGGAGACATAAAAACCAGGCTGCTGTTTCACTTAACCTTCTGTTGACTTTGTTATTAAATGAATCTCACCCCTGTTGTCGCTCCTCTTCGGAACGGATCTCTAATTGTAGGCTTTCATTTAGAAAATATTATCCTATTTTTTATTACTATTTACTTTTTTATAATACATACTTAATTTGAGCCCTTTTCGATTTCAAACATGGTAACGCGAGAGGGAGGAAAAGTTCACTTTTGCTCCCTAGGGAAATAAAGTGTGATATCAGAGGCTAAGTATGAATAAGAGCATAAATAAGGAAGCACGGAAATTTTTGAACACTAAATTTCCATGAATTTCAAAAAAAATTTAATTTGAAGTCTTACTCCAAATTTAATTTTGATTCATATTTTCCAAATTTTAAAATTTGTAAATTTAACATTAATTTTTGAAAATGTTTTAATTTCCGTACTTATCGGAAATTTAAAAAATTCATATTAAAAAAAAAATATATGGGAAATTTTTGGATTCTTTGGATTTCCTTAAATTTAAAAAAATTGAATTTCTAAAGTTTCAAAGATTTACAAACTTTAAGTTTTTTTACATTTCAAAAATATGCAAAATTATGAAGATTTTCAAAAACAATAATTCTATTGATTTTCAAAATTTTTAACATTTGCAAGATTTTAAAATTTCAGTTTCAAAAATTTTCATAAAAAGGTAAAAATAAAGGAAGAAACAATTTATTGTCTTGCTGCAAGTTTATATTTGATTCATATTTTCAAAATTTTTGTTCATTTATAAATTTACCATAATTTTTCAAGCTTAAAAATTTCAATAATTATTGAAAATTTCTAAAACTTCTTAAATTGATTTAGTTCAACATTTCGTAAATTAATACTCAAATAAAAATAAAGTTTCCAAAGTACCAGAAACTTTGTAAATTGTTGGATACTATGAATTTCCTTTAATAACAAATTTTTGCCATCATTTTTCATATTTTCACAGATTTTTCCAATTTTACACGTTTTTGACAAAGATTTTTGATAAAAACATCGAAAGAAAGAAGGAAAAATTTGGCTTCTTACTCTAAACATAGATTTGATACATATTTTCAAAATTTTTGGTAATTTATAAATTTACCATGAATTTCTGAAACTAAACAAATTTTTCGTAATTATATAAAATTTCCTAAATTCATATAGTAATAGTTTCCTAAATACCGGGGCTTTCTTGGAATTTTTGTATCTTCTGAATAACCTTAAATCAAAACTATTTCCGAAAACTCAAAGATTTTTCACAACATTTTTAATATTTTCAAATTTTGAAAGTTACAAAAAATTTGTAATTCTAATAGAGAACTTTGGTGTACGTTGTTGGCTTTCAAGATTTTCAAAATTTTCAGTTTCAAAAATGTTTAATACGAAGGTCGAAAAAAAGGAGAAACAATTTTGTGTCTTTCCAAGAATTTGAACAAGTTTAACGAATTTCAACATTTCAAAAATTTCAAATATTTAAACAATAATAATTTAATTGATCTATATTTTTTCAATTTCTGGTAATTTATTAATTTACTATAAATTTCAAAATTTCAGTAATCATCGAAAATATAAAAAAGTATTTATTTTATATTCAAATAAAAATAAATTTGTGTAAGCCAACGAAGTAGATCAAAATTATCTATGAAATTTTAAAAATCTTTGAAATACATTTCTTTTAGATTCACGCATATGTACAGTATCAAAAAATGTATAAAATTTTGAAATATTTCTAAGAATTTCAAAATTTCGCAATTTTTTAATATTTTAAAGGCCGATTTTGTTTTAATTTAATAGATTTTCAAATTTTTCAATATTTTCAGAATGTATCATTATCAAAAATGTCTTAAAGTCATATTTAAATAAAAACAAAGTTTCCAGAGTACCCGGCATTTTTGGAATTATTTGGATACTCTGAATGTCCTTAAATTTCAATAATTTTAAAGATTTACAAATTTTCAAGATTTTTTAGAGAATTTTGAAGAACATTGTTAGCTTTCAAAATGTACAAAACATGCAAAATTAAAAAAAAATTTCATTGGAATAAACTTTCGTAATTATACAAATTTTCCATAATTTCCTCAATTGATATATAAATAAGAATCAAGTTTCCAAAATTCCTCCATGTGAGCATAAATCTAGCCTGTGTAAACGAAAAATTTTGAAATCATGCATTTGTTAATAAAAAAAATATATCATATGCATAAAACAAGTTTTACTTTTCACACCATTTTTCATATCACGTATTTGAAATCTCAGCTGGTAAACCGAAAATGGTTTAATCAATTTCAGAAACATGAATTACGGTAGATATTTTTCCACCCATTTGAATCCAGATTCTTGTGAATGAATATTGTCCTCATCCCTCGAGTAGCTTTTTATACGGCGTTGGTTTCACTTTTTTTGTGTGACCCCAATTCTACTTTAATGGTTAGGAATCCGATACTAAAGGATCAACAAGTTGGAACATATTTTTTCTCTACATTTTTTTATGTGCGGATATAAAAGTTATTTATATACTAAGTTATAGTCAACTATGCATTGAATTGTAAAAATCATAGGCAATCATAGACAATCATAGGCACACGGACGCGTGCTAAGTTTTTAATTAAAATTATTTTAATTATTATTTTATTTTATTTCAGTAAATTTGTGCATAATGTTTTGTGTATAATTTTATTACATATTATTATACTATTTAATTATTACAATATATTTTTAAAGTAAAATAAAGTACAGGATTTGATTAGAGTCTTGTGAAACAATTTTATTATGTTTTGATATCCGAATACGTGAATCGCAAATCCGTCGTTCAACACGAAATTTTGCACCAAATCATTATAAATAGTTTCATTTCTGGTAACTTTCTGCGAAGAATTTTTTCAATTTTTTATTTAATTCATATTCAAATACTTATTTCCCAACATCACAAATATTTCAATATACTTTAAATGCGATTTTCTACCAAAAAAGACTAATTTTCCATTAAGTATATTAAATATACAAATTATTTCAATTTTTAATTGAAAAAGCAAAATTTTCCGTTAAAAAATGAATTAACAAAACAGTTTAACTTTCAACCAAGAAGCTGTTTTTTATTAAAAAATAGAAATTTTTAACAATATACATGAATTTTAAATTAAGATGATAAATCTTCGACAAAAAACGGAATTGATGAATTTTTAGTTCAAAAAACAAAATTGCTAAATTTTAAACAAACAGCGATGAGATTTAATCAAAAAGATTAATTTCCTGCATAAAGGACAAATTTGTACAAATGCTTAAACATTCAACCAAGTAGTTAAGATTTTAAGTAACGAAGATCAATTTTCACCTAATTAGTTAAATTTTTAACGAAATAAGATAAGTTTTCAACCGAAAAGATTAATTTTCAACAACAGAATTAATTTTTAATAAAATTGTTTTACTTTAAGCCCCGTAGTTAAACTTTTGATGGAAAAAATAAATCTTGAAAAAAATATTTGCATTTTTAACAAAATAATTAAATTTTCAACTAAATAGGAGAATCTTTAACCAAATGAGATAAATTCTAAATCAAAAATATAATAGTAGGATTTTCAATAAAAAAACTAACTTTTAGCCAAAAAGAGTTAGATTTTTCTATTAGATTTGATTAATTTAGTCCGCATTAAAACAAAAAATGAGACACAGGTCAAGTTTCTTGAAAAAGGGGGGATAACAATTTTGAGCCAATTGATTAGAACCAACAAAAAAAAATGTTTACAAAACATTTCCTTCACCAAAACGATAAATGTGTAACCAAACACATGAATATTGTACCAAGTAGTTGAAATTTTAACTAACAAAGATAAATTTTCAACCAAATAGTTTAAATTTCAACTGACAGACATCAATTTTCTACCAAATATTTAAAATTTTATTTAACAAAAATAAATGTGCAACCACGAAGATTGTTTTTCTTCATTTTACTGCAATTGATGCCATTTTTCCATAAATTTAATTATTATTAAATTATTATTTATTAATTATTTTTTATGGTAAATGTTATTTTAGGATTGTAGCTTATATCGTTTTTTTCAGAGTTAATTTTATTATTATTAATGTACTTTTATAACAAGAGCTTATAACAATTTTGTAGATATTTTTTGGTTAAACAACTTTTGTCTTTTCGCTGTTTTGTCTCTTGTGTCATTCTTCCAAAAATTACAAAAAAATTTAATCTTATTTTTGACGATTGAAAGAAAATATACTCATCTTTTCTAAAAATTATAAATGAACAATTTGTAGATCCTTTTTGGGTGAACAACTTTTGTCAATTACTTTTTTGCCGTACCTTGCGTCATTTTTCCAAAAATCTAATTCTTTTATTTTTAATTTGGTTTTTTGTTCAATTGATTTTTTTTCGTAGCTCGAGTCGTTAGTGCAATAGTTTTATTTTTTATGTTTTATTACCGATAAAGAAAAGCTACGCATCTTGTAGGGCTTTCAAAAAGCAACGTTTTTCTTCTCTTGACTTTTTTCGTATCATGCGTTATTTATTTTATAATTTTCCTTTTCGTTTGCTTTTTAGATTTTGTAAATGCTATAAATCTGGTAATTTTTTTTATGAAAAAAATTCATGAGATAAAATTTTCGTCGTTTTGAGCACGACGAATAACCAAACAGAGAATTTTTAAATCTTGAAATAGTGGTCTAAAAAATGATCAAAATATTCTCACTTTTAGCATTTTTATCCAAAATGGCGGGCTGATGAACTTGTCCTTTAGATTAGGACAGGAAAAGTAGGCCAATTCAATTTTGGCCAAAGGTCAATCCAATCCCTGATTTTCGGGTTCAGGGCGTCTCAAAACGTGGACATTTGAGAAAAACGTGTTGGGAAAAAGAGAAAAAGAGGGAAGTTTTTTGAAAACAGGGGAAAAAATAATTCTTAAAAAATATCGGGTCCTCGGTAAATTTTCAGTCATATGTCAATTTTGGGCTCTATCAGTATTAGGCCCTATGTCAATTTTTTGTACTGCCAATCTTTAGCTCTATGTCTAAGTTGAGCCCTACTGATACGATTTTGAGCCCCATGTGAAATCTGGGTCCGTAGTAATTTTGGGATCTGCGTCCCATTGATATTGGGCCCTATGTTCATATTGGGTCCTACAACGGACGGACAAAGAGCCGACCGAAACTATAAGGGGTTCTTTCGGAACTACAAAACGCTAAAAAGCGAAAAAGGGGAGAAAAGGGGAAAGAGTGCGAAGTCTGAAAGATGAAAGTGATTTTCAAAATTATTAAATTATTTTTGAACTGTACCTTTGCAGTGTCATCTTCCGCAAATATTGTTTCACCCCCACCCCTCTCTCTGGCACGAAACTACTAAGGTATAGAGATGTAACCTATTTCATAATTTAGTGCTCATTCAGGGCTAATTTGGGCAGTAGTCCCAAATTTTGGGCTCTTTTATTTTTTGTAAAAAATAGTGTTTGCGCTATCTTAACGTTAAGCTGGCCAATTGCTGTAAAAAATACTAAAAATGATTTTACCTAAAATTCACCTTGTATTATGATTTAGGGATCATTTAGGGTTCTGGGAATATGATAATAAAAAATGAAAAAAATGGTTTAAATAATTTTCGTTTAAACAATCCTAGTAAAAATGAATTAAACAAATTTCCTTTTCTACCCTATTTTAAGGCTCGTTCAGGAATCCCGAATATGATATTTGAATTTTAAAAAATTGGTTTAAACAATTATTATTTAAACAAATTTACCAACAAAATTATTTTCGTTTCTGTTGGATAATTGCAGTCTCATTTTAGGCTCCGGAAATATCATCGACCGAAAGTCGTGCGATATTTCCTTCGCAATTTTTTTTTTGTCATATATGGTGTTGCGCCAGCTTAACGTTATAAAAAATACGTGAAGAAAATCATAAAACCCATTAGTACCTCTCGCAAAATGTAGGGCTCATTGAGGACTAAATTGGGCCCGTAGTAAAAAATTTTAGGCTCTATTATTTTTTGTTAAAAATAGTGTTTGAAATAGCTTAACATTAAGTTGGTTGAAAATTGCTGTGAAACGTAATAAAATGATTTTACAAAAAATTCACTTTAAAGAATAATTTAGGGGTCACTCAGGGCTCTGGGAATATGATAATTAAAATTTTTTCAAAAGTTTAAACAATTTTTGTTTAACACTCAAAGGGAACAGTTTAATACAGCATGCGTAGACGGTATACTTTTGTGAATTGTGTTTTTTGCAATGTTACTATTACATATTTAACATATTGAACGTATAATGACCATCTAGCATATATTACGCATATTTAAAAATATATATTTAATATAGTGTATTAAAAAAACTGAAAATTGATTCAGTGCTAATTCGCACCAGTGTGCCGTTTGAGGGTTAACAATCCTAGTAAAAAGGAATTAAACAAATTTCTTATTCTATCCTGTATCAGGGCTCATTTAGGACTCCCAGAATATAATATTTGAATTTAAAAAATGGTTTAAACAATTTTTTTAAATTTTCCATTATGATATTACCAGCGCCCTAAATTATCCTATAGGGTGAATTTTCTGTAAAATCATTATAGTACTTTTTACAGAAATTTTTAACCAACTTAATATTAAGCTAGTGCAAACACTATTTTTTACAAAAAATTAAAGAGTCCAAAATTTGGGACTAGGGGCCCAAATTAGTCCTCAATGAGCCCTAAATTTTTCGAGGAGTAATAATGGGTGTTATGATTTTCTTCACGTATTGTTTATAACGTTAAGATCGTACAACATCATATATAACAAAAAAAGGACAAAGGAAATATCGAATTTTTTTGTTAATTTCTTTAAACAATAATTGTTTAAACAATTTAAAAACCCATATTCGCGTAGCCCTAAATAAGCCTTAACATATTTAGAAAAAGAATTGTTTAATTAATTTTTACTAGGATTGTTTAAACAAAAATTTGTGAAACCATTTTTTTCATTTTTAATTATCATATTCCTAGCCCTAAATGAGCCCTGAATTATCCTTTAAGGTGAATTTTCTGTAAAATCATTTTTAGTACGTTTTACAGCAATGTTCGGTCAGATTAACGTTAAGCTAGCGCAAAGACTATTTTTTACGAAAAATAAAAGAGCCCATTCATTGAGAAATGTTGTACTCGATGTAATTTTGCAATTATGAACTATATGTATCAGATTGGCGGCTTATTGTGCGTTGTTGGCGGTCACTTGCGTATTACAAAAGTTGACCCAGAGTGCAATGAGTCGAACAATTTGAAGGCGTGAGTACAAGGGCTCAGAACAACAAAACTAGAGAATCATCCATGGGAAGCAATGTCATTATGCACGCAAACCTGTTTTCAGAGGGGAATACATAATTTTTTTATTGAGCTCGATCATATCATTTCATTCATGCGAAACGTTTTATTGACACTTTAGTAAGGGCGGGGACG
>JAWWLR010000127.1:30849928-30865060 GCA_035041075.1 Acraspis erinacei | reverse complement strand
TTTATTCTCCATGAAAACGCGGAATTCATAATTATATTTCTTTACTGTACTTTATTACATTACGATAGAAAGATTTTCTCTCTCCAAAAATCAAAACTCTATACTTTTTTCAGAAATTGGCTGTGCCATGTCAAAATTTTAATTCTTTGCGGAAATTGCCTGTATTAAGTCATAATTAGATTTTTCCCGAAAAATTCCATGTTCCAGGTCGGAATTATATTTATTTACAAAAATGTATTTTTTTAATTATTAAAATTATATTTCTTTACTAAAAGCTGTTCCAAAATCAAAATTATAATTCTTTGCGGAAATTACCTCTTATACCAAGTCACAATTTATATTTTTTCCAAAAAATTCCCTGTTCCGATTGTCAAAATTATATTTCTTTACTAAAGTTAGATATCCAAAGATGTCTGTATCCAAAGATGCCTGTACCAAGTCAAAATTTATATTTTTGCCAACAATTTCATGTTCTAAGTTAGAATTATATTTGTTTCCAAAAATTCCCTTTTTTACTTGTCAAAATTATATTTCTTTACTGAAATTTTTCGTCCCGAGACCAGAATTCTAATTCTTCCGGAAATAGCCTGTACCAAGGTAGAATTATATTTATTTACTGGAGTTCTCTGTCCCTGAGTCAAAATTCGAAGTTCTTGCAGAAACTACATGTGCAAAGTCACAATTACACTCATTTCTGGAAATTCCTTATCCAACTCAGAATTATATGGATTTTTAGGAATTATCTGTCCCAAATATCAAAATCATATTTCTTCACTGAAATTCGCTCTCCCGAAGTCAAAATTATAATTCTTTGCGGAAATCGCCTGTAGCAAACCACAATTACATTTAGTTTCAAAAAGTCTCTGTTACAAATCAGAAATTTTTGTTTTTCAACAAAATTCCGTGTTCTAATTGTCAAAATTATATTTCTTTACTGAAATCTGCTCTCAAAAGGTAAAAATTGTATTCCATTGTTGCAATTGCTTGTTCCAAGCCAACAACAAATTTATTTCCAAAATTTCCCTGTGCCAAGCCTAAATTATATCCATTTGGGGGAATATCCATTCCAAATGGTAGAAATTAGATTTATTTACTCATATTTTCTATCTCCCAAAGTCAAAATTCGAATAAAGCATATTCGCCACATTTGCAGTCATTTCCCAGTTTCTAACATTGAATAAAATTCCCGGTCATTTTTCGGTTTTCCCGATTTCCCGATTAGGAACAGTGCAAAAAACATCAGGTTTCTAATTTCCGAAATGCTGATGCATTATTGCATTCCTATGGAAATAAAAAAATAGAATAGTTTTTTTTAGAATTTGTAATAAGTGTTTAAAGGTGGTGCAAAGTTGACATAGTTTAGTACATTATCATTTTAATTCGGAAGGCAAATACTTGTGGCCAAGTTTTTTTTTTCTGGGCACTTATCTGAAACCCACCCTTCAATCGCTTTATGGTCTTAACTCGCCAAACGATTTATGGTTATACTAGCTACGCTTTTACGAAACCATTTCTTTTCTAGCAGTAGTAAAACTTGGTAGGTACTTATGAAGGTCGTTATTTTTAATTTTTTCTGAAAAAAAGAACCTGAAGGAAAAAAACTCAAGTAGCTAGACTTTTAAGCCGATATTTTTTTCTTTGATTATCAAGCTATTTTTATACTCTTTTAGACACTTGTTTTGTCAATATAAGTTTGAACTAGTTATATGAATCAGGTAAGATTTTGGGACTGTCGCTGTATTTATCGCTCCAATTTCCTATGCCGACGGTCCTACGCACATCAAAGATGACGCAACTCGGTCTTCCCCTACTCACCTAGCCACTCCATCTTCCCCAATAATAGGAGAGGAACACAGACTCAACTTTGGCATGTAGACGTACTGCGCTTGCGCCAGGACGCTTAAGAGGAACACGATGCGACAAACCCTTACCATAGTAATAATAAGCCGTACCGTGTTCATCTTATGCATAGCCAGCGCACGCGCATTACCTCTGCGTGCCAAAGTTGAGGTCACTGTTAGTCCCTCCCGTTCTTCGGACCGTGGAAAACATCCACTGTATCTAGTGTGGAATAGAGTTTGTGAACCAAGCTATTCTGGGTGCTCTTACTCTAGATTGTTTAGACAGCACAACCCCCTCCCCCCAGAAATACGCCTTTATCCTTTTCCGGCAACCACCTGCTGGTAAAATACAGCAAGTAAATTGCCTTCCCCCTGTCTACACACCGATCGTCTGCTGTTAAAGTACAGCAAACGGTTTCTCACCCTCTTTTTTTACTCTCAAATGCTGGTAAAATACAGTAACTGGGTGGCCTCCCTCTTTTCCACCTACTGCCCGCTGGTGATATACAGTAAGCTGTTTCTCATCTCCATTTCCACCCACCGCCTGCTGTTAAAATACAGAAAATGAGTTGCCTAAACCTTTTTCACCCACTGCTGGCTGGTAAAATACAGCAAGCTGTTTCTCACCTCCATTTCCACTCGCTGTTAAACACAGCAAGTGGGTTGCCTCCACCTTTCCCACCCACTGCCTGTTGGTAAAATACAGCAAGCTGTTTCTCACCTGCATTTCCACCAACAGCCGTCTGGTAAAATTCAGAAAATGAGTTGCCTCCACCTTTTCCCTCACTGCCTGATGATAAAATATATCAAGCTGTTTCTCAATACCATTTCCACCAATAGCCTGCTGGTAAAATACAGAAAATAAGTTGCCTCCATCTTTTCGACCCACTGCCTGCTGGTAAAATACAGCGAGCTGCTTCTCACTTCCATTCCCACTCCATATTCTGTGTAAAATACAGCAAGTGCGTTGCCTCAACCTTTCCACGCTACGCCTTCTGGTGAAATACAGCAAGTGGGTGGTCTCCCCCTTTTCCACCCACAGCCTGCTAGTAAAATACAACAAGCTGCCTCTCACCTCTATTTCCACCCAGCACCTGCGGGTAGATACAGCCAGTGAGTTGCCTCCTCCTTTTCCACCTACCGCCTGCTGGTAAAATACAGCAAGCTGTTTCTGACTTCCATTTCCACCCACCAACCGCTGGTAAAATACAGCAAGTGGATTGCCTCCCGATTTCCACCCCGTCTTCCCCTAGAAGACTTTCTGGTAAAGCAGAGCAAGCGGTTTTTCACCCTCTTTTTCCACTCGCCCTGCTGGTAAAATACATCAAGTGGGTTGCCTCCACCTTTCCAACCACCGCCTGCCAGTACAATGCAGCAAGTGGATTGCCTCCCGATTTCCACCCGCTGCCTGCTGGTAAAGTACAACAAGCAGCCTGCCTTCTCATCACACACTTACATCACCATTTTCTGCCTCCTTTACAATTTATTGACTCTCTACCAAAAGTTAGTACCCTGCCCTGCAACCCATTTTCCATCTCGATCACCTTAAAGAGGCCCTTATCACTATATCTTCTGTTTTTTCAGTATCTGTTGGTGATAAAGTAAGGTTTCGTTAAGTGTACATTTCAAGTGCAAAAATAATATAGATGAACTGATATAGGTATCTATAAAGTATCAAATGACCTTTGACGGCCAAGCTCGGATCGCATAAAATTAAAACTCTGAACAAATTCAGGAACAATACATGGTCGTTTTCTGGCCGATTTTCACAGTTTGAAACAAACTTGAATAATTTTCTCAGCTTCTATTGAGTGTACGATGACTCAGAATCACCTCAGGACATTTTGTATTTTCCCACAGTATATTCGTGATTAGCCCATTGGAACTAAGACCACTTTGTGTGACATATAAATCTTGATTAAAATTTCTATAAAAAAAACTCTGCTACTTTATTTTTCCGTAGAAATGCAATGGGGCATAAGCATCTCGGCTATTTCTAACCTGATATTTTCTGGAACACCCTAAGGTACAAACTGTGAAAAGTACTTAAACCTAAAGAAAAGTAAAAAAGTCAGGAAAAATAGATTTTGGAAAAGTATAAAGTAAGAAAATGATACCTGCATTGTGAAAGCTGCTTAATGCGGGTTGAGTGAGCAGGATGAGGTACACGTACAACCACACTGAAATCGTACGAGTCTGTATCTGCTAACTACCTCCTATCTACCCTGCCCGGGGCCCTGAAAACGCTCTACGACTCTACGTTACGCCTCGCGGGGACCCATTTCGCGCGAAACTCGTTCAGGAACGTATCCACCTATTTCCGTACCTTCCTGATAAATCGACTGACACCGACATTTCCGGAAAATTCGCTGCAGACTGGGCAAAGAACCGAGAACAGAGAACTAAAAATTACCAAGAATCGAGATTTCTGGACTCAAGCACTAGACCAAACCAGTAGCCGAGACTAACAAGGAAACCATCTTCCGGTTTAGCGAACTTAACGCTTTTCCGTCAGTTTAACTTTAAGGTTCAAACTGATTTCTTCACCTTTTATATTTTTTGTCACCTCAAAGAGGAGAAAATGTAAATTTCTGATTAGAAAGAAGATTAATTTTCTACCATAAAAGACGAGTTTTCATCAAAATACATACATTTTTAACCAAATAGTTGATTTTTCAACCAGGAAAAATCATTTTCTACCATAAAGGACGAATTTACAACAAAATACAAAAAAATTTAACCAAATAGTTCAGATTTCAACCATTACATATATCAACCAAAATGAATTTTTAGTTCAAAACAGATTTTCTATAAAATTGTTGAATTTTCAAGATAAAAAGATGAATTTTCAACTAAAATGATGAATATGGAACCAAAAAGATAATTTTTTAACAAAAACTGGATAAACAAAACTGTTGAATGCTTAACCAAAATAGATTCATTTTCAATCAAAACAGTTATATTTTTACACAAACAAAATTATTTTCTACCAAGATCGACTTAGTCTGTTAAATCTACTAATCTATTAAAAAATCTATAATTGACTAAAAATGATAAATTCTCATCAAAATACATGAATTTAAAACCAAATAGATGAATTTTCAAACAAAGAAAAATTACAGTTTCTACCAACAAATGGATCTCAACAAAGATATCAAATTTTTACTAAAATAATGAATCTTTAGTTAAGAAATAAATTTTTAACAATGTAGTTCAATTTTCAACCAAAAATTTGATTTTTCAAAAGAAAAATAAGAATTTCATCAAAAACAGTTCATTTTTACACCCGAAAAAATAAATTTTCAATAAAAAAAGTTAATTTTCCATTATACACTTTTTTAATTCAGACTCCACACAGTGTTAAAAGGACTCGCAACATTTTAGACATTGAGAAAATTATAAAATTGTACGTTTGGTGAAACTAAATATTTATTGTTATTAACAAATTAAAATTTTATTAATTAATTCCAATAAGGTTCAAACTTTACGACATCGCCCTCCCCCTCCCTATTTAAGATATCACAGAAAAAAGCACCCTTCTCCCCCACACACACAAATGACTACGTAATTTATAAACGGCCTCTAATTGCAATTGAAGCTATTAAAACATTAGAATTGAAAAGGCAATGGGGACCTTAAAAATTTTCTTTTATCATTCAAAGGCAATAAAATGTTTTTGATTTTAATTTAAAGTATAATGTGTAAACAAAAAAAAGTAAAAAACCAAGGCCTTTTGGGGCCATAGTCGGACCTGAGAGAAGAGCAATCTGCAGCGCTTCCTTTATCTGTCGAACCGGAGGCCCGGTGAGGCCCCGAAAAACCCGCGACCGAGTTCCAGGAAGGGCCCTTTAACTCCTAAAGGCGAGCGAAAGAGGGAGGGGAATAGACAGATTATAAAGGAAGAAGAGGAGGAAAAGAAGAGAGAGAGAGAGAGAGAGAGAGAGAGAGAGAGAGAGAGAGATAAGAGAAGAAAACAGGGGGAGTTGCCCCTAAACCTCAGAGCTTTGGACCACTATATTTGTCATCATGGTAATACTTTAAGTGGGGAGGGTCCCAAGTCCCGTTCTTCGAAGTTGGTTCCACGAGCGAGCGGCGCGGCTAAATAAAGAAAAGAGGAAACCGTCACGCAGTCACGCACCAACGTCTTTCTTGACTTGCATTTCGGACAATTTATGGTTTACTGACTCTCAGAAATTCGCAGATGGTGCACTCGATTAGCGCACTTATAGAATCGACAAAATTGAACAATGTCTTTGTGCGTTTCCTTTTTCGAGACTTTCCTTAACAGAAAACGTCTTCAGGTATCTTACGAGTAATTTTCAAGTACCTGTTTCATGTGGAGACGTTTTGCACAATATATAACAGCTAAATCTCCTTAAATGTTATCATTCAGACAATCAGGTATCATTATTCAGGTACCTTATAGTTAAGAACTACTGAGGTGTCTGATAATAAGGTCAAAAATTCAGGTACCTGTTAAGAATCACCTTAGATTAGCTAAGATCACCATATACTGTATACAGGATCATGAATATTAGATACATTATGAGTCACCAACTGATACTACATAATGAACACAAAGAATTAGGTACTTCAGGAGGTTCACAGATACTTTAATTAAGTATACCCTACTTTGGTACCTGACTCTAAGAATCTTTATTTATTTTGGTTTGCAATCAGGGGATCAGGCACTATTAGCATGCACATTACCTTTCTAATGAGCCTTATGAGTAATTGTCAAGTACCTATTTTGTGTGGAGACGAATTGCACAAAGAAGAACAGGTTTATTTTCTTAAATGATATCATTTTGATAATCAAATACTCTATTAAGGTAGTTTGATAATGAGGTCGAAAATTTAGGTACATGAGAAAAATCAGATTAGATCTCATAAGATAATCGGGCACTGTACTCAGAATCATGAATATCCTATACATAATTAATCACTTATTAACTGATACTATAATTAATACGAAGAATGAGGTACTTCATGAGCTACCTGATTATCAGAATCTTTGTTAATTTCTGCTTGCAATCAGGAGAAAAGGCAATATTCGGGTACCTGATGAGTAATTCTCAAGTACCTATTTTGTGTGGAGACGATTTGGACCCAAGAGGAAAGCTACATTTTCTTCAATCGTATAATTCAGACAATCAGATACTTTATTCAGGTACCTAATAATTAAGAACTACTTAGGTATTTGATGATAATAAGATCGAAAATAAGGTACCTAATAAGAATGGAATAAGATATGATCTGCCAGATTATCTATATTATTGAATATAAATATAATTGCAGCAGTTTTAGGTACCTCATCATATGTCTTATAACCTATTTTAATGCCTGATTCAATGATTCAATTAGGCATCAAGTACTGTATCCAATTTTCACAACTAATTATGTATATTTGACTGATTTTGCAAATCAGAACTATATTCTTAAATACAGCTTTTTCGGTCGTGATTAACAAAAAATTGTGATGGTTTTTTTTTCTTCATTTTTTAATTGTTTTTGCAAATTTTTCATTTGTAACTGGAAAAGAGTGTCTTTGAGATAAAGTAAAAGATCCTCTGTGCGGAACTCGAACTGGATTGCAGGTCGTAAAAATCTCGTGAACCTGACCGATGGGGTCGTTAACGTGTTCGTGCTTATTATTCAAATTAAACCGTAGCGTTTACACCGTGCAACCACCGAGATCCGTTTTAAACGTATGATACTCAAGACTCAAGCCTACCAAGTTTCTTCTTGGTAATTCCCTTTGGTGCCCGCGGGTCTGCGATATTATTTTCTCCGCTGTAATAAAAACTTCAATATTTCCGGATCGTGAATCGAAGATTTGAGATTCAAGACGGGAAAGTGCCTCAAAGATTTAAATCAAAAATATTTTTCTTTTAAGATTGTAGGTAATTTGGTAATAGGAAAAACTTGCAGGTACCTGAAAATTATTTGAAAAGTATCTGACTTTGAGGAATCTGAATTTGAGGAAGGCAACATTTCCTAAATTTAAAAGTAAGTATCAGTTAACCGGTACAAGGTAATGCCTAATAATCAGGTACTATCTTTCTATGATTAAATATACATATCATTTTGGGAAAGTTGTTCAAATGGAGGTTAAATTTTAAATCAAATCTGGTACTTGGAATAGTAACTGATTATCGGGTACTATAATACATTTTCCGAAAATTGTCTTTAATTGCCTGATTTCAGGGTACTTTATTGAATTTTGTGAAACTTGTATGACAGTTATGTACTTGTTATGTTAAAGATCAGGTACTAAATTTTGCAGATAGGTCTGAGCGACCGTTTATAATTTAATGAAGTACACATTTTTAAATATTTTCTCACTGTTATGTAACTGATACCTGCCAACTGATATGATACTAACGTAACTCTTAAATATGTGATAATTAATTATTCTATAACTGAAATTGAACTTTTCTATGTTTATTGATTTAGGTTTGAATATTTAAATCATGCTTTAAAGTAAAAATTAAATTTAAGAACGTCGAATTCATAAACGGACGTTAAAGCCTCGACCTTGAAAGCTTTAAATCTCAAATCTTTTTAATTTAAATACCCTTACTCAAAAATTACAAAATGAAAACACATCCTACTTTATGAATGCTTGAAACATAAATCCATAAATCCACTTGTATCTAATCTATTATCAAATCCACTTCTAATCTCGTATAATCCACTTTTAGTCAGCACTTATCGGTTTGTAATCCAGTAATTCACCTATAATCGCAGGTCATTCACTTGGAATATCCGGTAAATTATTTGTAATATTAGATAATCCACCTGTAATACTAGTTAATCCGATTGTATTCCAAACTAATTTATTGGAAACTCGAAGAAATTCAATATTAATCGCTGGTAATTCACATGTAATCCCAGTAATCAACTTGTAATCCTTGGAAATCCACTTGTAATACTAGGTATAATCAACTTGTAACTCGAATGAATCAACTTTTAATACGTATAATCTAATAGAATCTAAAATAATCCACTTATAATTCCAGATAGCCCACTTGCAATCCCAAGTATCTTAGTAATTTAATTGTAATCCCGGGTAATCCACTTGCAATACAATATAATACACTTGTAATCTACTTGTGATCTATTCCTAATCTCAGTCTAAATTTTTTGAAATCTGCAATAGTGTGAATGACTGTATGGCTTGGAGTGACTGGTCGCTCTAAATTGTGTGACTGGTCACTCCAAATGGCGTGGCTGGTTGCTCCAAATGGTGTGAGTGGTCGCTCTAAATGGTGTGACTGATCACTCCAAATGGTGTGACTGGTCACTGCAAATGGTATGACTAATCGCTGCAAATACTGGTCGCTCTAAATGCTGTAACTAATCTTTGTAAATGTTGTGACTGGTCGCTATAAATGGTGTGAATGATCATTCCAAATGGTGTGACTGGTCGCTGCAACTGGTGTGACTGGTCGCTATAAATGGTGTGACTGGTCGTTCCAAATGGCGTGACTGGTCGCTCCAAATTACGTGGCTGGTCGCTCCAAATTACGTGGCTGGTCGCTGCAAATGGTGTGATTTGTTAGTTAAAAAGGTGTGTTTTGTATTGATTAAATGTATTGTATTGATTTAATCAATGATTTTAAAAGGAGATAATCCAAGTATAATCCAAGGAAATCCACTTGTGATTCTAGATAATCCGATTGTTATGTCAGGTTCTCCATGTTTTAAATCCAGTCAATTCACTTGTAATCTACTTTTAATCCAGCTTCATCTAATTGTAATACAGAGTAACTCCAGTAACCCACTTGTAATTCGAAGTGCTACCTTTGAAATCCTAGGTACTATACTTTTAATATTAGGTAATCCACTTGTAATTAGATTAATCCCCATATTACAGTATAATTCACTTTTAATCCCAGATAATCTACTTGTAATCTGGATTGATTCACGTGTAATCTGAAGTAATCCATGTAACCCACGTGTAATCCTAGATAATCGACGTGTAATATCACTTAATCCACTTTTAATCCCAAATAATCCATTTTTTGTCTCACGCAATCTACTTATGATGTTAAGTAATCCACATGTAATCCTAGGTAACCTTAGGTAATCCACTTATAATTTCACTTATGCCACTGATGATGTTAAGTAATCCACGTGTAATCCTGAGTAATCCTAGGTAGCCCACTTGTAATCTCACATAATTAACTTCAGCTGTAATCTACGAGTAATCCTAGGTAATCCTAGGTAATCCACTTGTAATTTCACTTAATCAACGTTCAATCCCAGTAATCCACTTGCCATACCAAGTAATCCAATTTCCCTCCAAGTAATTTATTTTCAATTAAAGTAATCCAAGAAATCTAGAATTATCCACTTGTAATCACAGATAATCTACTTGTAATCTGTATTGATTCAGTTGTAATCTGAGGCAATCCCAGTAAACCACATGCAATCCCAGATAAACCATTTGTAAACTCACATAATCCAGTTTTAATCCCAGGTAATAAACTGGTAATCGCACGTAATGCACTTGTGATGCCATACCAGGTTATCCACATGCCCCAGAAGTAAGCCACTTGTGGTGCTGGGTAATCCATGAATAAACCTAGATAAACTACTTGTAATCTCACGTAATCCACTTAATATTTTAAGTAATCCAAGTGTAATTCTAGGTAATCCACTTGTACTCTCACTTGATCCCGATACAATTATTTATCCGAGTAATTCATCTGTAATCGAAGTGATCCATTTAATCCAAGTAATCCGGTAAACCACGGTACTCCAGGATCATTCGTGGTAATCCACATCCGCTGGACCACGTTTTTAAGAATTGTTTCCTCTCCATCTCCAAGTGATTCATTCGAAATTGCTAAACATCCCATCTGCAATCTCTGAAATTTAAACCTAGCACTTGAAGAAATTCCATCACTCCAGAAATCCAACCCATAAATTAATTCCGAAACTCTTCGCAATTCATCACCTCAATCACCTCTTCTGTACTCTTTCAACCAAGTCATCTGTTTCAGACGCGACTTTTTGTTTACTATTTCAGACAGAAACGGCCGCAAGTTGTCGAGGAAGTCGAAAAATGCGAGAGAAGACTGTAGAGGGTGGGGAGGGGGCTTTCCCCCACGGGGGACCGCGCATAATTAAGACTGCACCAGCTATCGGACGGCAGAAGAAAAATGTCCGCGAGGAAGATTCGGAGTGGCCCCGGGTGTGATGGAGTGAATGGGTTGGAGGAGGTGAGGGGGTGGGCGGGGTGGGAAGCGAATAGGGGAAAGAGAGAATTGAAAGAAGAAATCGGGCGAATGATCGATGTGGCATGTCGCAGAATGTATCCGTGCGGAATGTAACGAGTCGGTTGACGTCTGTTACTGTTAGGACAGTTCCGCTTTAAAAAGAATACTTTAAAAGCTGGAGGGTTTATAACGGGCCGGGGGTATATAGCACGACGTATAGTATGGGGAAGGAAGAACTACATATAGAGGTGTAACGAGCAGAACTCAACTCACGAACTCACTCCCAGTTTTTAGTGGCAACTTGTTGCTCTATGCCCATTCATACGGCTCTAACTCCCATTACGTCACGTCACATCAACTTATAATAATGGTAATGGGGCGCTCCGCCTGCGAAAGTCGAATCCGAAATGCGAATTTGCTTTGCTTGTATTACCTAGTTCGCATCAGATTATTCCTGGTTGCTTTGGCTAATTGTTTGGATATTATTTCGTCAAATAGATACACGAGAGTTATTTATGTGTTATGAATAATATTTGTGTATCATTTATCATATAAGGATACTGCACCAGTTAGGCAGGTACCTCGTAATATGCAGATACTTGATAATCAGGTATCAAAACTTAGGTACCCCATAATTAGTTACGATATTCATGAGTCTTATAATCAGGTACTTGATTCAGGTGCATCACGATCAAGATGTATCATTGTCTGCCTTATAATCAGATAATCTATTGACCTTTACAAGGAATACTCTAATTTGGGGCCAATCATCAGTTACTGTATGCAAGTACCTGGTTATTAAGTACACTATATTCATAGTTACCTACTTATCTTGTAACCAAAATTGCGAAACTGATTAGGGTACCTCATAATCAGGAATAATATTCGAATAACTGATAACCAGTAACTCGATTCAGGTACCTGAAAATCCGAACTAATACCCATTTCCTGGTAATCAGGTACTTCATTGGCAGTTACCTTTAAAGGAATACTCTATTTGGGTATCTGATCGTCAGTTACTGTATTCATCTACCTGATTGTCAAGTATACTATATTTAGTTACCTACTTATCTTGTGACCAAAAGTAAGTAATGGCAGTATTATTGTACTATAAAAAGTTCCTGATAATTAGGCATTTTATTAGAATACCTCAAAATCAGAGACTATATTCGAGACACTGATAACCAGAAAAATTATTCAGGTGCCTGCTAATCATGAAAGTTATTCACGTGTCTGATAATTAGGTACTTTTTTCATGAGAACCATAATCAGGTACCTGATTCATGGGCCTCATAATCATAAAGTACACTCATATTCCTGATAATCAGATAATCTATTGTCAGATACTTTCATAAGGAATACTCCATTTTTGTGTCTTATCATTAGGTACTATATTCATGTACTTCATTGTCATGTACACTATATTTAATTATCTTATACTTATCTTGTAACCTAAAGAAAGCACTAGCATTCTGCTGCAAATATTTCCTGGCAATCAGGTATTTTATTAGGGTACCTCAGAATCAGAGACAATATTCGAACAACCGATATCTTAAAACTTCATTCAGTTACTTGACAATCCGGAAAAGTATCCATTTCTTGGAAATCAGGTACTTTATTGCCAGATACCTTTAAAAGGATACTCTATTTTTGTTTCTGATCATCAATTACTGTTTAGAGTACCTGATAATGAGAAACTGTATTAATGTGCCTGATATTTAGGTACCTTATTAATGAACCTCATAATCTGATAATCATCTTCTTGACATTCACATACTATACTGTCATATTATACCTTTATAAGGAATAATGTATTTTAGTGCCTGATCATCAGTTACTATACTCATGTATCTAATTGTCATGTACGCACAATATTTATATAACTACTTGTCTTGTCACCAAATGAAAGAAATAAAAGTATTGTATTATACATAGTTTCTAATAAGCAGATAGTTGATTGAACCAGAAAGCGTTTTCAAAAATCTCACTGTCCGGATCCTTATTCCCATACTTAATAATCAGGTAATTTATTCATGAGCCTCATAATCAGGTACTTAATACTAGCGAACCAAAATCAGGAGGTATAATGATATGCCTGATAATCAGATACTTCATTGTGAAACACCTTTATAAAGAATACTTTATCTTGGTGTCTGATCATCAGCTACTGTATTCATGTCCCTCATTATCAGGTACATTTACATCGGGTACTGGTACATTTACATTCAGTTACCTGCTTATTGTGTAACCAAAAGTAAGCAATATCATTAATGTACTATGAATAGTTGCTGATAATCGGGTATTTTTATCAGAGTACCTCAAAATCAGGTACTGTGTTCGAGTGATTGACAACCAGAAACATTATTCAGGGACTTTTTAATCAGAAACTTTATTCATGTGCCTCATAAACAGGTACTCGATTCACGTACCTCACAATTAGGAGGTATACTCATTTTCATGATAATTACATATTCTATTGTAGTACCTAATAATCAGTTAGAGTATTCAAGTCCCTCATGGTACATAAATTACATCTGACTGTTATGTTCATTCAATGCCGGATTTCTGACAATTGGCATAAATCTTCAATTTTGTAATTATCGTACCAAAATCTTTGAAGAGAGACGAAGTTTAACAAAATTTCAAATTTTATACTTCCAACGCTCCTTAATATAAGACACTGACCTATAATTGGACAGAATATAGTCTGCTACCAACGAACTACTTCAATAAAAGGATTTATTGAAAGACTTTTAAAAATACTGCAATTTCTCATAACTCCAAACGAAGGAGATTCACCACTTGCGAGCCAGTCAGCACTGCGCTGCCTGGCGGTGTCTTACACACCTAAATATCCTACAATCTCAATTTGAACTATTGTCGATCTAACAAACCAGCAACTGAATTTTTTACACATTTCCAACCTTCTTTCCCATCTAATATAGCCTCATATGTCTCAATTCAAAACCCAAATTCAACCATTTTTTGACCCCCAAATCGCAAATAAACCCCACCAAATAAATTTTTCTCCTTAGTTCATCGGAAATAATTGAGGATAGAGGGAATTTGAGCCAGATAATAAAATTATACTGCTAATTCCATTTCAGTTAAGAAACTAACCCATGGTTTGATTTAAATACAGGCCACTACCAACGAAGTACCGCAGTAAAAGCATATTAACTCAAACGAAAGACATTCACCGCTTGCGAGCGAGGCCATACTGTGGCACCTAGCAGAGTCTTTCGTAACTAAAAATTCTACCATCTCAATTGTGTCCATTTTCTACTTAAAAAAATACACACTCAATTTTTGAAACGTTTCCAACCTTCTTTCCCATCCGATGAATCCCAAAATCATCATATTTCTCATTGTTAGGCAAAAATTAACCATTTCTCGACCACCAAATCCCAAATAAATCCCTTGAACTAAAGTTTTTTCGCCAAAATTCGTCGGAAATCATTGAAGAGAGAGAGGGAATTTAAACCAATTAAAAAGACTATAGTGCCAATTCCGTTTCTTTTAAAAAACTAACCCATGGTTTGATTTAAATACAGGCTACTGCCAACGAATTATCTCAACAAAAGCATATTAACTCAAACAAAATACATTCACCGCTTGCGAGCGAGGCCATACTGCGCTGTTTGGCGGTGTCTTTCACAACTAAACTCCCTTAAATATCATTTGCATCCATTTTCTATCTAACAAACTACCAACTTAACCTTTTGAAGTATTTCCAACCTTCTTTCCTAAGCAGAGAATCACAAAATCCTTATATTTCTAATTGTTGGCCCAAAATCAACCATTTATCGATCTCCAAATTCCAAACAAGTTCCTCGAACTAAAAATTTTTCGCCCAAATTGGTCGGAAATCATTGACGAGAGAGGGAATTAGGGTCAATTTCCTGTTCGGAGGTACAAACGCCGCTGGATGTTTGTGGATCGCTGTCGGCTATTGGGGGCGGGAATTTGAAATTTTCTCTTTGTGGCACGACAGGCTTTGGATCTCTCCTGGTCTCGGCTTCTCGGACGAGGAAATGGCTGCGCGAGGAGGACGTGTAACGTAT
>JAWWLR010000127.1:30733303-30749210 GCA_035041075.1 Acraspis erinacei | reverse complement strand
CTCGATAATTTGCTTGCATTTGACGAATAATATTTTGACATATGAGATTGCTATTAAATAATAATCGTTTTTTTTTTATAAACAATTCCTTTCAACAAATTCACAGATGTTGATCAAAATAGTCAAATAATTATAAATATTACTATATGATGTAGAATGACTTCACAGAAAAAAATATCTGTTAAAAGTTCAAGGCAAGTTGATTTTGTTCATAAAAATTATTTATAACAAAGACAGTTATTCTTGTTTAGTTCTTGGTCGTTATAAGAAGATTTTTACTTTTTATTTGAAAAAGTACAATTTGGATCGATTTAAATTTGGCTGGTTTGGAATATTAGTTATTATTCGAAATTGGAATGTTGCAATTTAAAATTGTTAGAATATTAGGGCATCCATTTTTAAATAATATTATACATACAGAATTTCGAAATATTGATTGAAAATTCTTGAATTTCAAACGTACTTTCAATAAAAAGAAAATATTTGACAGGTTGGAAAAGTGATGCTCAACGTCTTTTAATTGATAATCCTCAAATATTATATTCAAGAGCTTCTTTTAAAATTAGGCCTTCAATCAAATGAGTTAAATTCACTATACTTCACAAATATTAATAAATGAGAAGTAGGTCACTGAATCAAATCAGATAACTATTCAGCGAACCCATACTGGATAACCAGTTAAATTGATTGATTAATCATACAAAACATTTACTGATTCAACTCACTCAGTCTCCCAATTTTCCCTGATTCAAACTTAAATACTATGAACTTTGGAATTCAGTTTTATTCGCAGTTAACATCTGAATTAGAATCAGTGTTAATCCACATTCATAAATTCATATTAAAATTGCAATAAAGCTTACTGCAACTTCAGTAGCTCCCTTACTGTGTGATATAATTGAAAAAATTCGGTAGTTTTTCAGTCAATTTTCACTAATCGTGAGGTAACTAGAAGTACGTCACTGCTTCTCAGTCATTTTCCCCTGATTTAAATTAAAATCTTGCAAATTTCAATACTCCCAAAAACGTTATTCAAAATCCGTTCATACTTCATTAAAATTCACTCTCTCTCTCTCTCTCTTTCCACTTTCCATCATTCCCTCAATCTCAACAACCAGCAGCCCTAGTAGGGTAGGCGGATTTCCATCAAAACCCCATCACCGAATCCCCCTAAAATCGTATCTCCTTCATCCCAGTCCTCTCAAAAACTCGACCTCTTTCGTTTTTCCGCACTTTTCCTCTGCGCGAGTCGATTTTATCGAACCGGCCTCCGGTCCTCAGAGATTCTGGAGAAGTCTCACAGGGGCAAAATCCGCCCCTGGGAGAAGGACATGAACCTATATACTATATAGTCTGGAACGAGAGAGAGAGAGAGCTCGCGCTTACGTACACGTAACGCGCACGTAAGCCTGAAAACACGGGGGCTTTCGAGGTGGGTGAGTGGCCAGGGGGTGTAGAGTGGGTGGTAGTCAAGGGGGAGAGAGGGTGAACCTGAGGGTGAAGTGCGAGGTGGCGTAGGTCGACTCTGGAACCCAGGAGACGAGGGTGTAGCAGGGGTAGGGGGTGAGAAACTAGGGACGCGAGAGAAACGTGCAGAAGATCGGAACATGGAGGAAAGCGGAAGGAGAGCGAGCGAGAGAGAGAGAGATTGAGAATAGCATGTTAAGGGAGAGAAATAGAGAGCGAGTGAGCGCGAGGATAGGGAAGGCCGTTATTTAGCTGGCCGCGCGTCGTCCCTTCGCGTCCCTTCGCGACCTAAACTCACCCCCTTGGCAAACCAACCCTCTTCCCAGTTCTCGCTACGTCGCTCATGGGTCTTCTCTACCCCCTTGCCACCCTTTGCAACCCCCTAACCCCAACCTACCCCCGAGCCCTGGAACGGCGTCCTCTGTACTTCGCCCTCCTTCCGTACCGATCTCGCCTTCATGGTTCATGTTCCTTCCTTCTCTCTCTCTTTCTCTATCTCTCTTAGTAATACATACAGACGTTTATCTCTCTCGCTCTCGACCCTGTCGATTTGTCTCACACCCTCGTCTCTTGCAGGACAGGAAGTCTTCACTCGCTGACGGAAACAAGGTGAATAAGTCTCAAGTTTTCGGATTTGAGAGAATGAGCGATTTTAGGAGGTATTTTGTAAGAAAGATGAAAGAGGATTGAAGAAAAATAATGGATAGAGAGAATTTTGTTTTTAAAAGCGTTGGAAGCATTCGAGAGAATTTTTAAGGTCGAGTTTCGAAATAGTCTTAAACTTGACCTTATCTTGTCTTAAGCTTGACAGACTTGAAACAGTGTTGAAAAGTCTTTAAATAGTCTTGAATAGTCTCGAGCAACCTTATAACAGTCTTGAAACAATTTTGAGGCAGTCGAATCTTCAAGCAGTCGCAAGTCTCATCAGACTAAAGTTTCAGAAATGTTCGAAAGCTTCACAATATGCTTATACACTAGGGTGGTCCAAAAAAAGTTCGGACTTCTTTTGACGTTAATGGTTCATTTTTTTCAGTTCTCGCGTTTTTTCGATCAGATTTGAATAGTCTGGAAATAATCTTGAAACAGTCTTGACAGCCTTATCTCGTCTTGAACTTGACACTCTTGAAATAGTGTTGAACAATCTTTAAACAGCCTTGAAAAGTCTTGAGCAATCTTGAAACAGACTTGAAATAGTTTTGAATAACCTTGAACTTACCAGTCTTGACATGACAATTTTGTCTTTTCTTGAACTTTAACAGTATTGACAGAGTGTTGGACAATCCTGAAACAGTCTTGACAGCCTTAGCTTGTCTTCAACTTGACAGTCTTGAAACAGTGTTGAAAAGTCATTTAACCGCCTTGAATAATCTTAAACAGTCTTAAAACAGTTTTAAAACTATCCTAAATAGTCTTGAACTTACCAGTCTTGGCAATATTGTCCTTTCTTGAACTTTAAATGTCTTAAAACAGTGTTTAAGAGTCTTAAGGCTGTATTGAAACAATCTTAAAAGAGTCTTAAACAGTTTTGACACCTTGTTGGAGCAGTCGAATCTTGAAACAATGAAGCGTGTCATGAGACCAACGTTTCAGAAATGTTCGAAAGTTTCACAATATGATTACGCACTAGGGTGGTAAAAAAAGTTCGAATTTCTTTCGGGATAATGGGTCATTTTCTGACGTGCCCAAAAAATGAAGATGCGTAATTTTTTTCTATAAGACTTGAACAGTCTTGAAATAATCTTGAAAAAGTCTTGACAGTCTTATCTTGACTTGAAATTCACAGTCTTGAAACAGTATTGGACAGTCTTTAAAGAATCTTGAATAGTCTTGAACAGTCTTGAATCTACCCGTTTTTTTAAATTTAACAGTCTTGAAGCAGTGCTGAATAGCGTTGAACAGTCTTGAACAATTTTTGAAACAGTCTTGAATTAGTCGAATTTTGAAAGGGTGAAACGTGTGATTTTTTTCGATTAGATAACGTTTAGGGGTGCCGCCCAAACCATCAATTTTCTTACTAAAAATACATGGAAAAAACCCTCGTTTTTATGAATATGAAACTCCAAGGCGCACATTTCAATAAAACGAGTGTAAATCCAATCCCTTTCCGAATGCCCCAAAAATCACCCTCTAACTCTAAACGAGGATCAAGTATTCTGCGGTATAATAGTCGTAAATATTATTTTTTTGTATGTTCTTTATCACAGTTGCTTTTTGATAGTTAAATTAAAACTTCTATGCATTTTTTATTCATTAATAATTGTGCAACCCATTTTTATTTGTTTCAACAATAATTTTTTTCTAATTCTTTTGTAAATTATCGGTAGCATCACAAGGTGATAAGCTAATTCGCCCATATAAAAAATCAGTACTGCCGATTCAATTTCTTTGTAATTGTTTAAACTATTTTTTATTGTTTAAATGTAATTTCTGACTGGAATAATGCAGAGAGGTACAGTTTTTTTGCAATTTTTTCAACAAGCTTCTTATAATTCTAGTTGTAAATCATATGTTTATTACTAATCTATCATTTTTTATACAATTCTCATTTGTTTAAACATTTTTCAACAAAATATAAAAAATGTGCACTTTAAAAAAGCAAACATTTCGTCAAAAAGGCTATTTCAGCAAATGAAAAATAAATCATTAATTTTCAAAAAGATTTACAATTATTGTGCATATAGCGTGCGTGATAGTTTTCTATGTAGTTAAATACAAAAAATTAAGCAGAGCATTTACAAAAAGGGATTAGAGAATTTGAAGGTATCACAATGTAATAATTACGGTTCCGTTTCAGAAAAACCTTCCTTGAATAAAAAGAAACCACTCTCGTTATTTATTTAATTCGCTGAAATAGTAGTATACTTGAAAAAAATTAAAAGGTGGAGACTGAAATACGATGCAAGAAGGGACGGCTATAAAAATAAGAGTAAAAACAACTCGAAATGTTCAATTTACACGTTACCAAGAAAAGTTAATTGAATTCTATTAATTGCGATTCAGAGAATGGCTCAAGAATTGAAAATTTTTCTATAAATACAATTTTTTTCAATAAGTTAATCTTTATCAGACTGTTTATTATACATTCAATAATATTTAACTGGAAAAAGTGTTTAAAAAATTATAAAAAGTATCTAAAAATTGTATACATATTTTTATTTTTTATTTCTTGATTGTTAGTTTTTTAATTAGTCTTCAGAAAAAACAAATGCATTTTTCTAGAGAATGTGATGTATATCACCTCCATAAGTCTCTTTTATATAGTCTCCCAAAAAACGCCATAAGTAAAAAATTGGGGTTTGCGAGTTTTTGGCGCTAATTATGAGTTTTTTCTGTTTTTTAAATATAAATTGTTTCTAATAAAAAAAATACTTTCCACTGATGATTAGACACTTAAATAAATGGTTTTAAAAATGTATTATTGTTTTTAGCAGTTTTCTCTTAAAATAGAATGAAAGTCGCTGTTTTTACCGAATTTTTCAAATTATTTTCGACTCTTCAGCTATATCGAGGCAATAAGCAATAAAAATTAAAAGAAATAATTCTTTAAATAATTTATTACTATTTATAATTATATTTTCTTAAATAAGTGCGGTTTTTTGGTGAAATTTTCCACTTTTTGTCTACTTTTCACTTAAAGCTAGGTAATAATTCAATTTTACAAACATAATTGTTTAAACAAATTATTATTATTTATAACTATCTTCTGCTATATTAATGCTAGATAGTTGCAGGTTTTTCTGAAAATTTTCACTTTTTGTCCATTTTTCATTTAGTGAGATAATAATTAATGCAAGTGAACAAACCTATTTGTTAAACAAATTTATTACGGTTTATAACTATGTTCTTATAGAAGACTTAGAGGCCTTAGACTTAGACTAATACTATAGAAAGTTACGTGTTTTTATAAAATTTTCAGCTTTTCTTTGAGTTTTTAGTTAGGGAAGATTTGAAAAATATATCAAATTTCTGTTTTATTTCCGAAAAATATATGGATAAAAAGGTAAGAGATTGTTGAACAAATTATTTCCCTTTTTGTTTATTTATTATTTGTTTAACTGAAAAGCTAAAGCGAAGTTAACGATTTCAGAAAAAAACCGCAAGTTTCTGGCAATTATCTAAGAGAAGATTGTTTTCAATAATAATAAAGTTTTTAAATATTTATATTTTTAATTGCATCAATTATTACCACATTATTCTAAGTAAAAAATAGAATTAAAGTTCAAATTTCAGGAAAAATCACATTTTTACAGCATTATTCTCGGCATCATTGAAACAGAATATTATTTAAAAAATAATAAATTGTTTAAATAATTTTGTTTTTTTACGATAAATAATAGTAAATTGTTTAAATTTTTTAACTTAAACTAATTATTAGCTCCCTTTATTTAAAAAGTTGACAAACAGTTCGACTATTTCAGAAAAAGTCGCAAGTATCTAGCATTATGGCAGGATATTATGTACAATAACAATTTTTCAAAAAATTATCAATGTTAAGATGCATGAATTATTTACTTAATACGTCAAAATGTTACAAAAAGCTGAATATTTTAGAAAAAACCGAAACTTTATAGCAATTATTCAAGAGAAGATAGTTATAAACAATGATAAATTGTTTACACAATTGTTTTTTAACTTGCATTAATTATTACTGTATTAATTCAAGGGTTGAATAGAAGTTAAAAATGTCAGAAAAAAAACTTTCCAGCATTGTTTAAAGAAAATATTATTTAAAATAATAATAAATTATTTAAATTATTACAACACTGAGTTAAAATTTGACAAAAAGTTGAAATTTTCCGAAAAAACGCAACTTTATAGCTATTATCTAAGAGAAGATAGTTACAAACAATAATAAATTTTTTACATAATTATGTTTCTTAAATTGATACTAATTTTGATCACACTCTAAGTGAAAAGTAGACAAAAATTTGAAGATTTCAGGAAAGCACAATTTTCTCGCATTACTTAAAGTTTAAAGAGAATATTATTAAAAATAAGAACAAATTGTTTAAATAATTACGTTTATCAAAGGCATTAATTATTACCTTACTAATTCAAAAGTTGACAAGAAGAATAAAATTTCAGAAAAAACTTTAATTTTTTAGCATTAATCAAAGATAATATTATGTAAAATAATAATTTGTTTAAATAATTATGTTTGTTAACTTAAATTATTTATTACCTCATCCCAATTTAAAAGTGTAAAACTTGGATTTTAGACAAAACTGCAACTTTCTATCATTATTCTAAGAGAACATTATTATAAATAAAAGTAAATTGTTTCAAATAAGTTGAAAAATTCGAAAAAACCGCGTCCTTCTAAAAATCTAACACTATTCTGAGAGAAAATGGCTAAAAACAATAATAAATTGTTTAAAGAATTTATGCAAACATCTAAGTATCCGTAAGAAGTATTATTTCATGTATTATAAATCGCAAAGAATTATAATTAGTACCAGAAGCTCGCAAAATTCAACTTTTCATTTATGGGGTTTCTTTGGGACCCTATAAAACAGACTTATGGGGATGATATTTATGAAATAATAATTTATTCATATTCTATGGCAAATTGTACAAACAAATATTGAATTTCAACTCGATTCAGCTAATATTGAGGATTCCGAATAAAATTGATAAAAACGTCTTTTTTCTTATGGGAAATACGTGTTAAACTTCATGGGGCTTGCCGAACCTCTTAATATCATTTTTTTAAAGATTTTTTTTTTATTAGAATGATTCTAGTAAGAATGGATAAAAACAGTTAAAGGAGAATGGACAATAGAAGAAGCAAAATAAAAAAGAAGGTAGGAAAATAAGAAGATAAAAAGGAAGACGAAGAAGAAATAGAAGGACGAAGTCAGCACGGTTGGTTCATTGTTGGCGTATAGCGGTACTTGCCGTCGTTGGCTTGCATTCACTCTCGAACACTTATCTTATCTATAGATTCACATATATACAGGGTTGCTACGAACATTTTTGCAGACCAATTTTTTTCCGTTAAATTATTTAGGGGATTAAAAAAAACCTAAAACGATTTCGAACGGGAGAGTTTGATCAAATATTATTGTTTGTCAAGATTAAAATTTAGGAAATTTAAATTAGACCAAAATTCAATTTAAAGTCCCTTATTAACGTCCAATAATAAAGTTAATTTGAAGAATTCCTGAAAATAAAATCAAGAATATAATGACCAAATTTGGACAACCACCACCAAATAGTGTAATCCGAAAACACCCTTCCTTTCCTCTTCTAAAAAAGAAAAGAATTAATTCTTCATTTGAATAAAAATAAAAAAGAGGAAAGAAAAATGAGAAGGCAACCAACCAAATCCCCTTCCTTCCCTTTTTTATTTCTTTCGTATTGTTTATCTTTTTCTTTATCAAATCACAACAAAAAAAACATTCATGAAAAACAACCACGAACGTTTCGGCACTCATACAACACCCTTATCAAGGCAATAAAAAAAATTTAATTTTCAAACAAAAAAAGATAAATTCCTGAGGACAAAAGTAATTGTTGTTATTTCGACCAAGAAAATATATTTATTTTAAATCAAAAATAGATGGATTCAATCAAAAAAATGAACTTTCAACAACAACAACAAAATTTAAACAAATAGTTGACTTTTCAACGAAGAAGATTAATTTTGTACCAAAAAGAAGGATTAAAAAAAAGGAACTTTCAATCAAATAATTACATTTTTAAACTCAAAAGCTCAAGTTTTAATAAAATAGTTTAATTTTCGAACAAAAAGATTAATTTTCTACCTCGTTTTCTACCAAAAACAATAAGGAGAAAAATCAATCAAAAATGTTAGAATTTGAAGCTAGAAAGTCGAGTTTTCTACAAAACTGGTAAATTTTCAACCAAGTACTTAAATTTTCTTCCAAAAAGGAAATATTTTCAACAAAACATACATTTTTTCCCAAACAGTTGAATTTTATGTTCAAAAATAATTTTGAATTTTTTATTAATTTTTTGTTCAATCAAACAATTGAATTTTTAAATAAATAATTAAGTTTTCTGCCAAAAAGGTAGAATTTTCAACAAAATAATACATATTTAATCAAACAGTTAGTTTTTCAGTTGAAAACAATCATTTTTGACAAAAAAATGAATTTTCAACCATATAATTGATTTTTTAAACTAAAAAAAGGAATTTTTTTACTAAGTAGCTCAATTTTTAACCAAGAAGATTAATTTTGAACAAATGACATAAATGTTTAAGCAATTACTTAAACTTTCAGTTAGAAGAATTTTTTGTAGAAAAAAATGACTCATTTTCAACCCAAGAGATGAATTTTCAACTAAATTTATAAAAAATTAACCAAAACAGATTCATTTCTAACCAACAAGTTGCATTTTTAATCTAAAAATAAGAAAATTCTACAAAAAAGATGAATGTTTAAAAAGCGTTAAATTTTAACAAAGAAAGATTTTTCAATCAATAAGGAAAAAGAAATTCATCAAGAATATTTCTATTTCAAGAAAGATTAATTTTCTCCTGAAAAGTATGAATTATAAACAAAATACAAATATTTTTAACCAAATAGTTAAATTTTTAAACTAAAAAAGAACTATTTTTAACAAAAAGTGGAATAGTTAAAACAGTTGATATTCCAACACAAAAATATTAATTTGCAATATAAAAGTTACTTTTTTATTCAAACATTTTAATTTTAACCAAAAACTTAAATTTTTAGTTATAAAAAAATTAATGTTCAACCACAGAGATTAATTTTCAACTAAATTTATGAATCTTTAACCACAAACATGTTGTTTTTTCGCAAAGGTTTGCAGTTTGAACCAAAAAAATTTATTTTTGACTAAAAATGACGAATTTTCAACAAAATATATTAGCTTTCAACCATTTAGTACAATTTTAAACCAGAAAGAAAATCCATTTTATACCAAAAAGGACGAATTTTTTACTAAATCTGTTAATATTGTCAACCAAATAGTTGAATTATAAATATAATTATAATTTTCTAAAAGAGAAATAGAAGAATTTTCAACCAAAGAGATGATTTTCCAACTTAAATAATAAATCTTCAACCAAAAGAATTAATTTTTAATAAATTGTTGACTCCTTAACCAAAAGAGAGAGATGAATTTTTAGCAAAAAAAGTGCAGTTTTTAAACAATAAGTCGAATTTTTTAGGATAAATAGACTTTTAATCCCGAAAAGATAAATTTTCAACAAAAAAGTTCATCTTCAACCAAGAAAGATGAATTCTGAAACCAAAAAATATAAAAGCATCCTTTTCAGCCGAAAAGTATTAAATTTCAGCCTAAAATAATTACTATAGATTTCATATATAGATTAATTAAAGTTTCTTTTTCTTTTTTAGACAAAATCTAAAATCAGATGGTTTGAAGTGACTAGAGTGGAATTTAAAAAAAAAAGTGACTATAGTGACTTTTTCTGAAAAAAGTGACTGTAGAGACTTTTTCTGAAAAAGTGACTAAGTGATTGTATCATACCTACAATAGAGATTTGGCCTCTTCGTTAATGCTTTTCTCCTTGGATTCTTGGATCCCCAAACTATTTAGGACCCAAGGAAGTAGTAGCGAAGGATGGGAATAAAGAAATAAAAGAAAGAAAAAAAAGAAATGAAAGAAAAGAAGACAAACGAGGGAGTTAAGGCAGTTCAGCTTCGTAAATACGACCTTGCTACTCGTCATTTACAACCCCCGTGTCGACCTCCCACGATTTTCACTACGCACTGGAATTCCGGGCAATTTTCCTAAGTCCATATATATTTATTTGTTTATCTGCGCACCGAATAAAGCCGCACACGCAAAACGTTCTTCTCGCAAAGTTACGTTCACAAGGGACCATTCTTTATTTCCTCTTACAATGTCAAGAAACAAGATTGAAATATTGCATAATTTATTGCTGTAGCACCAAAAAAAGATTCAACCTAACAAGGTTAATGGAACACTCCGTTTTATCCATAACCCACGCACTCTGAAGTGTCCACGAAAATTCTGAAAGAATTGTAACTTTCCTCTAAATTCTCGGATATTAAATTTTCTTTGACTAATTACTTGTATTCGATGTCCAACAAAAAAAAGAAAAAGCTTTATATCTAAACCGGAAGATTGCGTTTCATCATAACCCACGCACTCTGAAGTGTCCTCGAAAATTCGGAAAAAATTCTAACAACGTTTGGATCTCAAGTTTTCTTTCACTAATTACTTGTATTTGATGTCCCATAAAAACAAGAAAAGGAAAAGCTTCATCTCTATATCTTTAACGGAAGACTGCGTTTTATCCATAACCCACGCACTCCGAAGTGTCCACGAATATTCGGAAAAAACTATATAACTTTCCTCTAATCTTTCGTTTCTCTAACTTTCTTTCACAAATTAATTGTACACGAAAACAATAACAAAAAATTCTTTTTGGTTGCAAATTCAACAGTTTTGTTAAAAATTCCTCTTTTTGGGTTAAATATTCAGCTCTTTTTTAGAACATAGACTTTTTGTTTAAAATTTATATTTTGTTGCTGATAAGTCAATTGAAATCTTTTTTGGAAAATTCTTTTGGAAAATCTTTTTTCTGAAAATTTGTCTTTTTGATTTAAAAGTTTATCTTTTGCAGTAGACAGATTATCCTAGAAAATTTACTTATGGTTTAAAATTCGAATTTTTTATTGAAAAATCAATTTAAATGTTTTTGGATGAAAAATAACCTCTTTTTTCAATGTTTCTCTTTGATTTAAAAATTTACCTGTTATAGTAGAATTCTTCTTTTTCTTGAACAAAAAGGCAACCATTTGGTTAAAAATGTAACCATCTTCTTAAAAAGTCATACTTTTTGGTTAAAAAATGGACTATTGAGTAGAAAATTAACGTATTTTTTCAATTCTTGTTTTGGAGTTGAAAAGTAAACTGAAAACTTCTTTGGGTAAAATTTAACTATTTATTTTAAGTTTTTTTAATTCCTCTCTGTTTTAGAAAAAATTTCATCTTTCTTGAATAAAAATGCAGCTATTTGGTTGTAAATTCAACAATTTTGAAATTTCTGCTGTTTTGTTGAAAATTCGAAATATTTCTTAAAAAATTTACTTTTTGTTTAAATTTAATATTTTTGTATTAAAATAGAACTGAATTCTTATCTTGATGAAAATTAAACTATTTAAAAAAATATTTTTTGTTTAAATTAAAAATTCATCTGTTTTAAGAAAAATTTCATCTTAGGGAAAAATGCAACTGTTTGGTTGAAAATTAAACTATTTCTTGAAAAGACATACTTTTTGGTTAAAAATTCTGTTTTGTTAAAAATGAACTGTTTCGTAGAAAATTTACTTTTTGTTAAAAATTTATAAATATTAATTAAAATTTCATCTTTCTTGGATGAAAATCGAAATATTTGGTAGAGAATTCAACTATATTTTGTTAAAAATTCAACCCTTTTGGTTGAAAATATTCGTATGCTTCTTATGGGAAATTCAATTTTTTTCGTATAAACCTGTTTTTTGTTAAACAAATGTATACTTTGATCTTGACAACTCAAATTGAATCTTTTTTGAATAAAAATTATACTATTACTTTGATTTTTTGTTTTAAATAAAAATTCATCTGTTTCAGATGAAATTTAATCTTTTTGAGATAAAACTGCAACTTTTTGGTAGAGAATTTAAGATTTTTGTTAAAGTCTAATTTTTTGGTTCAAACTTCGAATTTTTTGCTTGAAAATTGAATTTTTTTGTATAAACTTATTTCTTGTTTAGAATGTCATTTTTTGGTCATGAAAAGTCAACTAAAATCTTTTTTGAACAGAAAATTCTACTCTTTTTTGGAAAATTGATTTTTTATTTAAAAATGCATTTAATTTTTTTGCTAAAAATCCTTCTTCTTTAGTTGAATGTTCAACTATTTTGTTTAAAAGATTTAGTTAAATCATTTTGTTAAACAACTTTTTTTAAATATTTACATTTTTATTTGAAAATTTATTTCTTTGGTCAAACGTTTAATGAATTTGTTAAAAATAATCTTTTAAATTGAAAATTCAACTACTTGGACAAAAGTTAAACTACACTGGTGAAAATTGATTTTTTTATTGAAGGCTGTCTATGTCTTTGGTTGAAAATTTCACTGTTTAGTCGAAAACCCTCTTTTGGATTTAACTTAATTTTTCAACTAAAAATGTAACTTTTCCAGTTTAATGTGCAGAATGCCTGAACATAAAACCAAGAATCTAACGACCAAATTTGGACAACCACCATAAAATGTTCCCATTGAAATTTGGAAAAAGATGAAGATTTTTTCCTAAAAAAGAAAAGAAAAAATTTTATTTTTGTACAAAAATAAAAAAAGAGGAAAGAAAAAGCATTTTTCCAAAAAAAGAAATATTTTTCTTTTCTTTTTAAGGAAAAAATTTGTCTTTCTTCGACCCAGTAAAGAAAACCTTATTAAACTTTGGGTTTCATAAAGATTTCTCAAAGATATCAAATATATCGCAAACATTTCGGATAGATATAAAAGCCTTCACATTGATTTCAATCATTTTTCAAAGACTTCACAAAGATTGAAATAACTCCACAAATATTACCGAATATTTCGAAAATATTGTAAATACTTCGCAAATATTTTTTAACAATTCACAAACATTTCAAAAAGATTTCACAATGATTTCACATACATTTAAATGATTTACCAAAAGATTAATTGATTCCCTAATAATTTCGCAAAGATTTTTAGAGAATTCACAAAGATTGTACAAAGATTTCAATGATTTTCCAAAGATTTCACAAAGATTTCTGATAGATTTCACAAAAAATACTATTATTTTACAAAGATTTCATATAGATTTCAAAGACTGCAAAATTTAAATGATTTATTCCTAATGATTTCAAAAAGATTTCAAATATTTCGCAAAGAATTTTAGAGAATTCACAAAGACTTCAATAGTTTCTCAAAGATTTTAATAATTTTACAAACATTAACGAATATTTCGAAAATGTTTCAAAATTTTCCCAAAGAATTTTTAAGAATTCCCAAAGATTTCACAAACATTGCCAAATATTTCAAATATTTTGAAAAGATTTCCAAAGACTTAACAAAGATTTCAAATATTTTGCAAAACTTTTGGATAGATTTAGAAGATTGCAAAAATACTTTTGCTATTTTGAAAAGACCTCTACTATTTAACAAAGATTTGATATAGATTTAAAATATTGAACAAAAATTTAAAATACTTCGCAAAGTTTTCAAATCAATCTTAAAAATTGCTCAAAGAGAAGAATGATTTCTCAAAGTATTTCAATAATTTCACCGATACAAAATATTTCAATTATGAACTGAAATAATTTCAGAAAGACTTACCTCAAAGATTTTATACAGACTTTACAAAGATTTCAGAAATTTCGTAAAGGTTTCGGATAAATTTAAAATCTTTCAGAAAGACTTGTATTATTTCACAAACATTCCGGATATATTTTCAAGATTGAACAAAGCAACAAAGAATTGAAAGATATTTACAGTTCCGACGATCCAATGAATGTAATCATTGGATTTTACGTGTGGTGAATTATAAACTTCGGTAATAAATCAACAATTAAAATAAAAAAGTGTTTTTCAAAGTGTTCAAATTTGGCTAATTGAATTTTATGTGACAGGTAATCCGGATATTCTTGAATTTTTGAAACTAAGAAAGGTAAACTTTTAACCAAAAATGGAATAGTTAAACTTTTAATTAAAAAATGATAATTTTACATTTTAAAAAAATTCTACTAAATATTTGATTTTTTCACTAAACTATGGAATTTTTAAAACAAAATGAATTTTGTATGCAAACACTTGAATTATCAGATCAAAGATATGCAATTTTTATAAAGAAAAGTTAATTTTATACAAAAAAAATACCAATTTTCAACAAAATACAAAAACTCAACCCAAAAGTTAAATTTTAAACTAAAATAGATTAATTTACAACCAAAACAAATTTTTACCAAAAACAGTTCAATTTTATTACGAAGCTAAACTTTTACCTAAAAAAAAAAATTTCGACCAAAAATGGAACAGGTAAATTTTTAATTACTAAAGCAATTTTTCAACCAAAAAAAGGCATTTTCAAAAAACAGTTCAATTTCCAACCAAAATTATGAATTTTTAACTACAAATTTTAATCTTCAACCAAAAAATGGAGTTTTGAGAAAGTTTTAAGAAACCTTAAAACCTAGTTTTTAAGTTTTTTACCAAAGATGAGGTTTCGAACAAAAAGATTATTTTTCTACCGAAAAAAACGAATTTTTAACAAGATTAAAGAATTATTAACCAAAAAGTTAAATCTTTAACAAAGAATTTTTTTAATGTTTAAGAAGGTATTTCAAATTTAAAACCTAGTTGTTACATTTTTTAACCCAAAAATCTTTTTTTTTTAAATATTAATTTTTTACCGAAAAAACTATTATTTCACATAATTCAAGAATTCTTAAACAAAAAGTTAAATTTTCCATTAAAAAAAGATGCATTTTTAAACAAAATATTAATTTACCGCCAGAAAAGACGAATGCTTAATAATTTAAGGATTCAAAACCAAAAAGTTGATGTTTTAAGGAAACAAGATTTTTTTTTAATTTTTCAGAAAACAGTTCAACTTTAAAACCTAGTTGTTAAATTTAAAAAATTCTAAACCAAAAAGTTAAACTTTCAACTGAAAAGATGAATTTTTAAACAAAAAGATTAATTTACTACAAAAAAAGAATTTTTAATATAATTTAAGAATTCTTAACCAAAACGTTGAATTTTCAACTAAAAACGTAAGTTTTTAAACAAAAATATTAACTTTCTATTAGAACCATTCATCATCTGGAAACGTAGCAACCATAGGTTGTGTGCCCCCACCCCCTCCTGAAGTGGTAACGCAGTTTAAGGCCGACCCCTTATTTAATTAAAATAATAAATATGACGCTAAAATGAGTTTTTTTTAAATAGATATTTTTGATTGTAAAAGTTGCGACTTTAAGTGACATTATCTATAGACATTTGTCTATTACTCCCTGGTGACTTCTAAGGGCCGCAGACTGCAGATGTAGGCGGGCCAATTGGATATATAATATCTTATTGAGGGGGCAGAGATCATTGGAACGTAATTACAGGCCTTTTCATTATCCCCATTATTTCAGACTGTAAATCGCCTCTGCGATTATAACCGTACAAGCTCGGCGTACAGTACCGTCGTATACTCGCATGTAGCGGCTCGGCATAGACAGGTAAATAAATACTCGATATAACGGCGCGGTACGCCCAACTTCGCGAGATTGTCCGGAATTCCAGTGCTCCGCTCCCGAGAGGTCGAAGAGTTTGTAAACGGCAAGTAGCAAGGTCATATTTACACAAACTTGTACTATACCTGCGACTTCCCTATCGCGCCTGCGTTGCCGATATACTCATGTGGAACAAAAATATAGTCATAGACACGCGACCTCTG
>JAWWLR010000127.1:30701041-30712254 GCA_035041075.1 Acraspis erinacei | reverse complement strand
GAAAATAGATATTTTTTATTTGCAAATTCATTTAATATCTGTGAGGTCCGCAATACTCATTTCCAGTGAATTTTTACTAATTCGCTGAGTATTTTGAGTGGATTTTCTAGAGAAAATACACTAGAAATACTCAGTGAACTGATTTACATATAACTCCAGGGTGGCCGCTTTAGTAAAAGAAAAAACTTCCCGGTTTTTTCCCGGTTCGATAACATTTTTCACGGTCAATGAAATTTAAAAAATGGAACACTAAATCTAAAAATTGTTCCATTCAATGTAATAAAAACTGAACTGAAAATGAAAACACTTAAAGTGAAAAAGTGTTGTATTCAAGTACTCAATAATTTACACGTATAAATGGAAGCTACTAACACTTTTCAACTAAACAATTTTAAATTAAATGCAGTTAAACTGAAATATTACAAATTTTACACTTTCATCAAGTGTAGAGTTCAAAGACTCAGATTTAGTTCCAAAAGTATAAATCCACGTTATCCTTTTCAATGCTCTAAATTGAAGAATCAATCAATGAATTTAAAAAATTCCCTGTTCAAATGCAGAATTTTTATTCTTTTCGAAAATTCTCCATTTAAACTAATTGTAAGGATTAAATTTTTTGGTAAAATTCCTTTTTCGAATTTATTATTTAAATTTTTTCAAAAATACCTTGTATCAATACAGAATAAGAATTTTGTTGGAAAAATTAAATTCTCCGTTTCAACTAAGAATTAAAATTTTTCCGTAAAATTCCCTGTTCAAATTCACAATTTTAACTTTTTTGAAAATAATCCGTTTCAACTTAAAATTAGAATTCATTCATTTACAAAATTCCGTGTTCCAGCTCAAAATTCATAAAAAATTTTTTATTTTCCCTGTTCCAAGACAAATTATAATTCTTTTGGATAAATACCAGTTTCACCTCAGAATTGGTTAAAATTTGAAAATTCCCTGCTTCAAGTCAGAATTATAATTCGTTGGAAAAAGTTCCTGTTCCAATTCAGAGTTTTATTCCTTTTCTAAAGTTTTCAGTACTAGCTCGGAATTTGTTAAAATTTGAAAATTCCCGGTTCCAAGTCAGAATTATTATTATTCTGGATAAATTCCAGTTGAGACTATAAATGTGTAAAAAAATGAAAATTTCCTGTTCAAATTAAAAGTTAAATTATTTTATTTTAAATAGTTTAAGAATCATTAAAATTCTTCGAAATTGTATTTGAAAATATTGAAACATTTACATGTTGTTTTACATTTATTAAAATTATTTTTTTTCAATTCTACCAAATTAATGAAACGTTCTTAAAATCTTCCACATTCAATTTTAACTATTCGAGATGTTTTTTATTCTTCTGAAGCCTGTAAAAACTCTTAAAAAGCTTCTAAATTTCTTGTTCGAAATATGCCAAAATCTATATTTTCTTTTAAATTAAGCCGTGGGCTATTTGCACCGAAATTTTGGTCCGAATTTTCGGATTGTGTATAGGTACACGTCGACACTTCGTTTAAATTATTCGAAATCATTTCAAATTTTTAAGTAATTTTGATTTTTCTTTCAAATTTTCTAAATATCTTCGAAACAGTCAGATATTTCTAAATATTAAGTAACTGTTTTTTTTTCTTAATTAAAAAGTTTTTTATCGCATGATTTAAAAATGGAATATTTTAGACTGAAATTAGATTTGAAATTTAATAAAAGCCTTTAATTATATATATATATTAATTTGAAGTTATATTAAAATTAAAAATAGTTTATAAAGTTTAAATATGGCGTTTATATTGTTTTAACTAATGAACTTTCAAATTGAAACAGTTTAATTTTTAACGTTAAAATCTGGACATTCTAAAATTGTGAACTGATAACGAATCGTTTTGTACAATCAATTACTATTTATTTTTTAAATCTTATGGTAAAATTCAATTTAAGAAATCATTATTTAATTTATATTCATAGTTGCTCAAATGAAAATTTTTTTATTCAAATTCTTCGATTTTAAACGCTTCTAATTTTTAATTGCTTAAGTCTTTAAAATAGCATTTTAACATTCTTTTCATTTTTCAAGTGAAAGATTTCCGAATTACGCATTCTAAACTAAATGATATAATTGAAAAATATCCAAATTAAACTTATTATTTAAAAATCGGTTAAAATTAAAGTTGAAAGGATTTTTTCTCTACAAATTTATAAAATTCCCGGTCATTTTCCGGTCCAGCGGCCACCCTGTAATTCTCACTGAATCCCAGTGAAATTTCATCCATCGAAATGTAGAAGGAAACCATAACTGAATAAATTAATATTCCCCATTCATTATTAGAAGTAGGGTCCTCATAAAATACACACTAGCTAACAGAAGATAATTTCCCCTTTTTGGCATTCAACCACAAAACGGCATCAACCTTGCTTAAATTACCGCCTATTACCAGATTCCGAGAGAGTTCCAGCTACATTTTCTAACGTCAGTCCTATCGCCTACAATGGCAGCAGCAGCAGGACGTGTCCTGGGGTCATTCCGCGACTCTCGCAAGACATCCGGTCGATATCTGGCCGCGTTACGAACGATCTCGTTCCATTCGCGAGTAGTCAGTAGAAGAAGCCAAGAAGCGAACTGTGAAGCGGCGATATCCTGAAAGGAAGATTCTTTGTTCGAGACAGCGAGTAAGCTGCTTTCGAGCCAAAGACGACGAGGACGCCCGTAGGTTGGACTCGGAGCGCTCCTAATTGACGGCTCTCGCGAATTTTTTCTTAACTGACCGCGAAGCCAGAAGCCTCCTCATCCACTCCCCGCATCCTCCTCAACCATCATTCTTCAATCTCTCTCTTTCTCTCACTTTGAATCTCTCGGTCTCTTTTTGTCTCTCTTTCTCTTTTTATCTCTCTTTCTCTTTTTATCTTACGTGACCGAATCCATATGAAATCGCCTACAAAATAATCATTAAGGTGGTCCTCATTTTTCGATTTTGGAGTCTTCTTGGTACCACCCCCCTAATTTGTTTGATTGGCCAAAAAGATTATCTCTTTACGAAACTTGAGCGAAATCGTTTAATATTAACATGTGGATTTGTATCTTTCAAAAGGGACAGTTCTTGAGTTCATGAAATTGTTTCAGTTAGAATTTCCTCATCAAAGATGATGCTATGTGTGTTGTGCGAAGTGTAAATTTATCGTGGAAGAATAATTTTTCAGAGATTGATATATTTTTCTGGCAGTTGAGTATGTTACGGTATTAACAATTAAACAAAAAAGGTAAGCATAAATCTTCCGTTACTTGAAACATAAAATTTTATTGTTAACTGTTTTCGAGTTTTTAGATTTCACAATTCTTCGAAATCCCCTTATTAATATAATAATTTCTTTGAAATTTAACTACAATATTATAAAATCCCGTGAAGTTAAATCAAATTAAATTATATTCCTTGAAAACCTTTGCAATATTTCAAATTCTGTAAAATCTTTTAAAGTCCTTTCAAATCCATCAACTGAGCATTTAAAATCCTTTGAAATTTTTAGAAATCCTTTGACATCTTTTCAAATACCTTAGCTCAATCCGATGAATTGATAAAATATTTAATGATTTTTTGAGTAGCATTTATTCCAAATTTTCTAAAAGAAACTTTATTTTTATGCATATCCATATAACGTCTTTATAACATTATCACCATGTTTTACAGTAAAATTACTGAACTTTAAAGTTATGTACTATAATTTTTCATAAATTTTGAAATTTTTTATTTTGATATTATTTAGCTATAAAAAGACATGAATTGAAAATTGCACTATTTTGAAAAATTCAAATATGAAAAGTAACAAAAGATTGAACGCTTAAATTCTAGATCAAATTTCTTAGCAATATTACAGCAGTTATTTTAATTTAACATGCATATAATTTAGATAATTTAAATTCTTATTTTTCAGCTAAACTTATTTATGATATAAATGAGTTAACCCTCATGGTATCGATTTTTAAGGTGTTTCACTTTGTTTTTTCATAAACTTTCAATTTTTATTAAAGATTACAATAAGAATTTCCTTCGCGAATTCGGCTAATTTTATCAGGATCGTAGATCGTAAGAATTTACTTACTTATAGCATAATTTACCTCATACTGTATAGATTTACTAAATTTTGTTATATTTTTTATGTAATTTGAAGGCTCTAATGATTTTGCCTGAAATGATTCAAACGACAAATTTTATGAAAAAGGGGACCAAAAGGTAAAACTTTAAACATTCATTGCAGATTATACATAACTGAGTTAAAAAATAATTTTTAAATTTATTCTTACCTTTTATTTACATAGGCCCAAGTTGAGAGAAGTATTCAAAACAAATTTTAATTATTTCAATTTAAATCACACCAGGTGGTGAGATTCCGAAAAAATATCCCATACGATTTCTTAAGGTAAGAATTTTATTTTAAAATGCAACAGTGAAAATATAGTTTAAAGGTATATTTACGATGTCATTAAAACTTTTTTTTCAGGGCAAAATAAACGTGGATGAGTTTATTGAAAACTTTCGAAAAAAACTCAAGGCTGGATCCGACCTTAAATTTTATTCATTTAATCAAAAGCCGGGGATAAAAAATTTATAATTGCTGGCATTCAAAAAGTCTAAATAGCCGAAAATAGAGCTCACCTAGCAGCGTTTGATAATCTTTTTAAAATACACTTTGTTAAAAATGTTTGATATGCAAGTTCGCTGAAGCTTTTTAAAATAAATCCCTCAATAATTTCATAGAGTAACAACTAATATATTTTACTCTGCAATATTGAATAAATTATCAATATTTTTGTAGAAATTGTTGATGTAAGTTGTTGGCTTTCGAGTCAGGTGAACTGAAACTAATTAAGTTGTTTCAAACGTTTCGGCACACAATGATGGCCCTCGTAAGTGAGTTTTATTAAATCTGTGAAAAGTACATAATATCTTGTAGGTACGCAGTTTGACAATTAGAAACATTATTACTTGATTAATATCTCAGTTGTGAAATTATAAAAATAACTTAATTTTAAACTTAAATTTTATTTTATTTTATTAATAACTGTTAATAAATCTTGCAGTATTCTTAAAACATTATTTTATTTTAACGAAGTACAATTCTTGAATATGTCAATTATTATATTATTAGTTCTTAAATTCTCTATTAACAGGGTTCTAATGCAAGGGGTAAACATAGATTGAATAAAAATATGTATATATTAACATTCTTAAATCAATTCCTCCATTTTATTAAATAATTATAATAAGGCATAAATGACTGATTTAATCAATGAAAGGTACAGTTTATATCAGTCAAAATTACTGATATAAACTGGTATAAATGATTTAGCTCTGTACAAATATGATCTTTAGACTACGTTGAAAAAATATATCTACACGAAAAAAATTTATTTAAAAAATTTACAAAATGTTGGATCCCTAAATTTGAATTAAAGGTACAACTTCAACAACTTATAACAAAATCTCGCCAAATGTTTACAATAGGCGGATTTATTTATTAGAAAGCACGAGATGATCATTAAAATTCAAAATTTTGAAAAAATGCTTGAGGGGCGTCCAAAATTGTTTTTGAACTTATTACTTCTTTGTTTCTGGGTGACAATTTTTCAGGTGTCAATTGAAAGGCTACATAATTGTAATGAAACATGTTTCGTGATGCTTGAAAGTTAAAATTTTGAAAATTTCGAAATGGTGCCTTATGAAATAAAAAACTACAAAATACAAAAGAAATAGAAAAGTTACATAATCTTTACAAATTTAAACAATATATGAAATACATTTTCAAAACTTAAATTTTTTCAAGTTTGAAAGCTTGGCTAATAAGGTAACAAAAAACTCAACATATCTGACTATTCGGTGAAAAGTTTTCCAATTTCATCAAGAGACAATATTCCCAGTATACTGCAGCTTTACGAACTTTTCAAGGAAGTGGTTTTATGAGAATCACTAAATCCTTTCAGAAAATGAATTTCATATATTGTTTGAATTTGTAAAAATTATGTAACTTTTGAAAATATTAATGAGGCGTCATTTCAACTTTAGTGAAAATTTCAAGATCTACTTCCCACTATACATTTTGTCACGAGAAATAAAGGAATAATGAGTTTGAAAAAAAATTTGGGCGGTCATCTTGAATTTTTTTAGTTCTGAATTGTCATCACTTGCTTTCTAATCAATAAATCGGCCTCTAGAAAAAACTTGACCAGATTTTGTTGTTAATTGCAGAAATTGTAATTTTGGTTTAAATTCAGGGATCCTCTATTTTGTAAATTTTGAAAAAAAAAAATTGATTTAGATATATTTTTTCAGCATAATCTAAAGATCATAATTGTACATAGCCAAAGGGTTCCGATGAAATATAAAAAATTAACTGGATTTGAAATTTTACGGTACTTTTCCCTATGTTAATTGCATGAGAGACTTTTAGTGATGTGGACCACATGTTAATATTAATCGATTTACTCAAATTTGGTGCAGATCATTTTTTTGGTCATTCAAACACAATAGGATGATGAGACAAAGAAATTCGAAAGAAAAAAATCCACAAAGAGTAAATAAGGACCACCCTAATAATAGTCATCGTGTCTCTTTGAATTAAAAATTCATCTTTATCGTTAAAAAAGTTGTCTTTCCTGGTCGAAAATGAACTTTTTTGTTAAAAATTCATCTTTTCTGGTTGATAATTCTACTGTCTTCTAAAATAGTACACTCAGGGAAAAGATTAAGTTGATTCAACGAAACAGTTTGTTAAACCTACTTTGTTGAAATTAAAAAATTTGATCAGCTCAAATAAACCTATGGTTATATTTAGAAAATCAAACGAATTAATTTGTTCAATTAATGTATTTCTCGTATTTCTCGAATTACAGTCATGATTTCAGGCCATATTCATATTTCGGATGAAGGAAGCATGATTTATGGTAATTTTAAGGGTAATTTACGATAAATTACCCTGAATTTCCCAAAATTCAATTTAAAAATCTCTATAAATTACAGGAAATTTATGGAAGTTTTCGTTCATTTACGGTAATTTGAAGGTAACTATGATAACTTACCATAAATATCACAAAAAATTCCATTTTACAGATTTTTATAAATTTCCGAAAATTTATTTTAAAAATTGATAATTTACTGTAATTTTTAGGTTAATTTGTTTTAAATTACCATAAATTTCCCGACATTCAATTAAAAAATTTCTATCAATTTCAGGAAATTTATGGACATTTTCTGTAATTTATGGTAATTTTAAGGTAAATATCATGACTTACCATAGATTACTAAAAATTAAAGTTTCAGCATTTTTATCAATTTTGCGGAAATTTATGAAATTTTTTAGTAATTTATGACAATATGACAGGTAACTTATACAAACTTAACATAAATTACACAAAATTAAATTTAAAAATGTCTATAAATTTGCGGAGATTTTTGGTAATTTACGGTAGTGTGATCAATTATGTTTGGTAAATTTCCATAAATTACCGCAAAGTTCTTACAGTTCTTGCGGTGAGTGTGCTGATTATCGTAAAATGCGACCTCAGCTATTATACATTTTTCGATGAGAACTCACCTTTTTTGGTTGGAAATGTCAAGTGCTTGGTGTAAGGGTGAACTAGTTTATAACAAAAATTGTTAAAAATTCATCTCTTTTGTTTAAACTTGAACTATTTTGTTGAAAACTTGTTGTTTTTTGCTTGAAAATTCATCTCTTTTGGTAGAAATTAAACCTTTTTGGTTAAAAATGCACCTGTTTGATTAAAACTTAATCTGGTTTGATTGAGGATTCAACTATTTTGTAGAAACTTCGTCGTTTTTGGTCAAATTCAAATTATTTAATTGAAAATAATTTTTTGTTAAATATAAAATATTACATTTTTCGTCGAGAATGCAATGCTTTTGGTTGAATATTCAACTATTTGGTAGAAAACTTTCTTTTTTGGTTGAAAAAGAAAGTGCTTGTTGAAAATTCAACTTTTTCCGGTTGAAGATTGAACTGGCTTCGAAAAAACGAATCTTTTTGGTTAAAAATTCAATATATTTCGGTTTCAACTTTGCGAAATTTACGTTTCATACAGAATTTAATATGGTACCTATACATTAATTTTATTTTAAAGAATTAGTGACCCTATTTTCGCAAAAAAAGCAACCCTCTTTTCCCAGTTTTTAGACGAATAAAGCGAAAAATAGAAATCCTCTTTTTTCGACTCTAGGGAGGAAAATACGCGAGTTTTGAAGAATTCCTTTTCGAGATTATCAGACAGCCCGATTTCATACGGAATCGTTCTTTACTCTTTTTATCTGTTTTTCTGTCTCTGTCTTTCGCGAGAGGGACTGAAGGCCGAGTAGAATTGGACCCCGTGTAGATGACTCGTATGCAAAAGAGAAAGAAGGAATAAAGGAACAAGATGCCTACAGCCGCATTAACGCTTCGGCATTCGCGGTTTCCCCCTTTTAACCCCCTTAAAAAAATGGGTGGGGGGAGGTTCGCTCTTTCCCAATCACCAATGTCTTGGAGCCACCGGCCCCTTACCAGTTATCTTATGTTACCTACATATACCTTCTTACTTCCCCTGTACTCTTCAGTCTCTTCACATTCAAAAAGTCTTCAGGCTTCTTCAATTTTAACTTTTTTTACTTTTATCTTTTCATATCTCATATATTATATATAATAGAAGCCTTTACAAACTAAATATTTTTATTTTTTATTATTGAAGAGGAAGGACAATATGGTTTATAATTTTTGATCAAAAATACCAATCTCCAACAGAAAATATTTGTATAACCTATTATGGTTCAAACATTGTAAATATTCTTTGAAATCTACTAGTCTTTTCATTTAAAAATAGAAATTTTTTGAAGAACAAAACTCAGATAACACAACCAAAAATGGTTTAAGATAGCCGATGAAGAATGTTAACATAACCTAAAATAGTTGAAAGGCTAAAAAAGGTTTTATGTTTATAAATTGTTTTAAATAAAATTAATGTAGATAGCATATTCAATTATTACGAAAAACTTAAATTTCTGAAGATTTAATGCCGAATTATGTTGAATTTTCAACAAAATAGTTGAATTTTTGAACCAAAAAAATTTGCTACCCAAAGATAATTTTCAGCCAAACAGTTGCGTTACCAACCAAATAGATAAACTATCAAGTAAAAAAGACAAGTTTTCCAAAAAAATAGTTAAAGATTTAAACAAACAGTACAATTTATAAGCAAAAAAATTCGAAGACAGTTGAATTTTTAACAAAAAAGTTACTTTACAACCAAGAAAGATAAATTTTCAACCAAGAAGGATAACTTTTCTATAACAAAAAATCAATTTTCAATCCAAAAGGATACATTTTTAAGAACATATTTGAATTTTCGACTAAAAATGATGAATTTAACAAAATAGTTAAATTTTCAAAAAATAATTCGATCTTTACCAAATCAGTTGAATTTTCAGCATACATACACGGTGTCCCATTTTAATCTACAATCCCAAATATCTTCTAAAATACTTTATCTACGAAGAAATGGTTCGGACAAAGGTTGACCAGGATCGGGGGGGACATTTGACTGTACAATTAATTTTGACCTTGAGATCAATTTTCAAGGTCAAATGGAGGTAAGACCCTTTTCTTAAATGAGAACTCCTATTTTTGACTGTGAATTTGAAAAGAGCGGGAAATTTCACGTCAAAAATGACCTGTGGAAGAATTGTTTTTGTAATTTTTACCTTTCAAAACTCATAAAAACCATTTTTCCACAGGTCATTTTTGACGTGAAATTTCTCGCTCTTTTCAAATCCACAGTCAAAAATAGGAGTTCTCATTTAAGAAAAGGGTCTTAACTCACTTTGACCTTGAAAATTGAGCTCAAGGTCAGAGTTGATGGTACATTAAAATTTGTAGATAAGGTATTTTAGAAGATATTTGGGATTATAAATTAAAATGGGTCACCGTGTATGGTGACCCTGTATTTACCTAGAGATTATATGTTATGTCCGGATTATATACATAACCTCTAACATATACATCGATTAGGCATTCTATATGATCCCTAGGCATTATATTTAATGCAGGGCACAGGATGGGTAAAGTATATGATTTTCAACTTTCAATATAATAATGGATTTAAAGAAGGGCCTGATAAATTGGGGAACACTTATAGAACTCCACAAGAGTTTACTAGCTATTTACAATACATGGCATACTGGAATGACATATTGATTCACAACCAACATTGTATTTAACACATAAACACATATTGGCTTGAAATTTTCAGAGATTCGTGACATATGATTTCTTAAAAACTATTTCTACCATTTATTATTAAATTTTTTTTTTAAATTCCACAAGGGCCATTTCATCAAGACTCAGATTTATAAGACAAAAGGACTTGTATCAGTCCAAGAATAAGGTTGTCTAAAGGGACACCTGTACGTCGCCCACATATTAAAAAAAACTAATTAAGATTAAATTGAAATTTGAGTTAGATCGGACTATACTTACATTCTCTGGTCAATTTGTTATTTTTTAGATATAAATCTCACATATTTCTGTTATGGAGTTTCTCAAAAAAACCTTAAGAATACAAAATTAAAGTTTGCAAATTTTTGCCGCTAATTATGATTATTTTGCAGTATTTTGAGTACAAATGGTTTATAATTCTACTTTCTATTGATAATAATTAGATGTTTGCATAAATTACTTACTTAAATTACGAATTTTTCAACTAGTTAACAAATTCTTAGTTAGAGGCAACCAATAATAAATTAAATTTATGATAAATTATGTTTGAGCAATTTCTTATTATTTATCACGATATTCTCTTGAATAATGCTGGAAAGTTGTAGTTTTTCCTATAATTTTTCACATTTTATCAATTTTTTAATTACTGTGACACAATAATAGACTAAATTTAACAACCATATGGTTTGAACAAATTATTATTTTTTACAACTATCTTCTTTATTTATGCTAGGTAGTTGCGGCGTTTTTTATTGTTGAAATTTTAAACCTTTTTCCACTTTCCACATTTTCATTAATTATTACCTCACTTTAAGCACAAAGTGGATTTTTTAAGTTGAAAGTTTTAGAAAAATCCGTAACGATCTAGCAATACCATGGTGACCTTCATTTTGACCTTGATATTGACCTTCATGTCTTTTTGAAGGTCAACTTTTAAAAAATGGAAACCCCCTTTTTTACATCTGCCATCGATACGGCGGAA
>JAWWLR010000127.1:30602227-30621860 GCA_035041075.1 Acraspis erinacei | reverse complement strand
AATTTTTTTAAATTCTAGAAAATTCTTTAAAAACGCTTCGAAATTTTTAGACGTATTTCTTGTAATTCCTTGAAACACTCAAAACACTTCAAAATCCTTTTAAATTTCTTGAAATTGAATAAATTCTTTAAATTTTATGAAATCCCTAATAATCCCAAAAAATTAAATAACATCATATAAAATAAAACATCTTGAAATCTACAATGTCTTTCAAAATCCCTGAAAAAGTGGTAAAATCTTTGAAATCACGTGAAATCCCAGAAAATGAGATAAAGCCCTTTAAAATCCCTTCAAATCTTTTAAATCCACTGAAGTCTATTAAACACCCCTAAATTCAGCCGAAATACTCTAAAATCCCTGGCTAAAATTTCCGAATTTCTTATAATATTATAAAACTTTTTATTTCTTTTGAAATCCTATGTATCCCTAAATTATTGTAAATTCGTTAAAAGCATTGAAATGTTTTACATTTTCTGAAATCTCTTGAGATTTTTTACAATTCTACGAAATTCTTTAACATCTCATTAAACTCCTCGGAATCTCTTAAAAAATATTCTCTAAAATCATCTAAAATCGTTAAAATCCCTTAAATCTGCGATGAAATCGATAGAAATCTTTTGAAATCCCGTGGAATGTCTTGAATTCTTTAATATATTTTAAAATTCCTTTCAACATTTTTAAATATTTAAAATCCTTCGAGGCTCCAGAAACCCCAAAGAAATCCCTAGAATCATTTAACACTCTTTTATATAAAACCTTGTAATTTTTGAAATTTCTTTAAATCTTGTAAAAAATCCTAAAATCCTTTGAAATCCACTGGAGACATCTTACAAATCCTATCAAATCGAGTAGGTCTGATAAAATCATAAAAAAGCTTCGAAATACTTTAAATCCCCTGTGAAATATCTTGGAATTTGTAATATCTTTCAAAATTTCTTTAAAAATTTTGAAATTCCTTTGAAATATTTCCAAATTTATATTCTTAAAATGGATGATACCTATGTCATATTTAGCCAATCAGCGAAGAAGTTTGAAAATGAAAATGTGAGAAAATAGTAATGTAATAGTTTCATCGTTTAAAAAAAATGGCCAAAAAGTGTCAATAGAGTCGTGAGTCCGAGGCCTGATTCTGGAATATCTGTTAGCAAGGCACTCTTGAAATAAAAAAGTCCCCGATCCACGGAAAAGGTGAAATTTACGGGTAAAAAGTGGGAGGTGATGATACGTGATTTCCTTTCCATGGGAGAAGGTTCGCGTGGGGAATTTCGAAATTTTCAAGCGATAAAAAAAGAGATCGATAGCCACCCTCGTTGGACCGGAACACGTAGCCCTTCTCACGTAAGCGTCGACCGCTCACATGGACAGGGCTGTGCACTCACACGAATGTCAGGACCCGCGTAATCGCTCCCGAAGAAGAAATCCCCGAAGCATCGTCGTCGCAGTAAGTGGAAGCGGAGGTGGCGAAGGAAGAAGAAAACGGGCTTTGCTTTGGTAGTGGTGCAGCTGCTGCCGATGGTGTGGTCGTAGCAGTCGCAGCAGGATACGAAAGTGGTGGAGTAGAGTAAAGTAAGGACCGAGGGACGAAGGACGCGAATGTTGAGGATGCGAGGAAGAAATACGGCGGAAGAGAGAGAAAGACGCAGGGCTGCAGCTAGTTGATTGGCAAGATCGATTGGGTCGCATTTTCTACCTTAAATCCGATTTCACCTCTTATCGATCAGATGATTAGACAGGAGGGGCGCTAGAATGTTTAGCAATTATTAACTAAGTTAGAAAGAGATCAACAAACATTATGTGTAGGTTGTTTTTCAGCAAGATCTGTAGAGAGTTGCTTATTAAACATTGAGAACTACGTAAGTTTCAAATGTGGATTAGATTGCCAATGTTGTCTGTGTGTAGTTTTTATTATGTACTATATGTACCACTCAAAAAAACTTCTAGTTAAAGTTACTAGACGCAACTAGTTAAAAACTTTCTAGTTATTTTAATCCGAAATTATGGGTAATGTGACTAGAAAATTCTACTTAGTTAACTCTGGTTGATTTTTTTCTGGTTAAAACTATTCTGGTTATGGTTAATATATCTGATAACAGAAGTGTCGCGATCTTGTGTTGATTTGCACAAAGCTGTCTTTTATCTCGTGCCATGCTGTTGGATGTGTCAATTGACGCTTTGGCGTAAATATCCAATTCTCGAAAAAATCGCGATTTGTTCATTGTACTTTCAGATATATAAGTATAAATAATTATAATGAATCGTGAATTTAGTTGTGTTATAAGAAAAAATTGTGCTTTATCTGTCTAAAGACCAGTGCTAGATAGGAATACTTTCAAAAAACACATATTTTTTGGGTGTCTTTGAAAAATCTACTCGAAGATATTAACATTGTAGGCGAATGTTCGAGAATGTTGGTATTGACCAAGTGATGTACAAGCATGTTATGTAAAATCATGAACAAAATAGTCTTAATGAATAATTTCAGAAACAGAACGCATCAACAACATGCTACTTTTTCTTCGAGTCTTGTATCTATCACCATTTATTAATGCATATATTCACATATAGATTATAGAGAGACGAAATTTTAGCGGAGCAGAACATAGTTGCTGCACTCTATTGTCGGAAACATTCGTTAGAATGTTTTCTTTGGGAAAATGTAATATGTGGTTCATGTAATTTCAGAGGGGGTGAGGAAGAGTCCATGAAGGTAGAAGAGTATCGAAATTCAACAGTCGAAACTCAATGTCTATAGACCGCATTTATTCTGGTATACCAGAATAACTGGTTCAGCTTATCAGAACATTTGGTTAAGTTTGCCAGAATAGCGGGTTATGTTGATCAGAACAATGTATTCTTAAGCTACCAGAAAACTGTTTATTGGTTAACCTTGCCAGAAATTCTGTTTTAATTTACCCGAACTTCTGGTAACATTAACTAGAAAATTGTCAAGCAGAAGCTTCTGATACTTATAACTAGAATTTATAATAAGGGCATATATGTTTAAGACTATTCTAGTTGAATTAACCAGAATTAAGCAGCTGGTTCAACTAGATTTTTTTTTAATGTATAGGTATGGTTGTTCCAAATGACGAGTATCCAGTGGTTTTTAATGTAGTTGTTAAATGTTAATGAACACCCCTTCCCTCAGATAGTCGTTAATAAAAAAGAGCATATGCAGAGTACATTAGGTAGTTGTCAAATAGTTGAAAAGCAATACCTACAGATAGTCTTTCATGAAGAGCAATATGGCAAATGCAATCACATTGGACACTACTTAGTTTCAGTGTCCAATTATTAATGCATAACCACACTAACAAATAGCGGATAGTAAAAAATTTCATTCATATAATATCCGCAAAAATAGTGGCAATGTTGGCCGCAGAAACATTTAAAACCTTCAGCACAGTTGACCTTTGTTATTAAACAACTATACCTACACATCACCTATTTAAAGATCATGACCAATGAGAAACAACAAAGTCAAACACATCTACATTCGAAACATGTAACGTATTTTTTCATTATTAGGTAGTGATCATTGCGCCATACCAACAGACAGTGGTTAATGAATAACCATACCTAACTAAGCCTACCAGATCAAGGTAAATAAAAAACATCGAAATTAAAAATTTGAATGTAGTCGTTAATTTTTAAATAGTGATGATTGTCATGGTCGTCTAATACCTACAGATGGCCATGGCTAATGAAAAACAACATAGGCAAATACAACTACATTGGGAACATTGAAATTAGGTTATCTGTTAATGATCATTGATCAACCATACTTAAAGGTAGTTGAAGAATTCTTCAATCGCTAGACTCGTTCTTCTTCTCTTTATCAGTTTTTAATCGTCATAATCAAATTAAGAAACAAGCCTTACTAATTTTTATATTTCTTTTATACTCATTGCACTTCTATTGATATTGTGTCCGAAAAATTGATTACAACCTACGAGAGATCATCACACAACGTTGAACTAAATAATACCTAGGTACCATATTGAGTGCAATATGAAACACTGCACAAAACAGTTCAACAAAACAGTGAATTTTCATACAACATAGATGAACTTTTGACAAAATAGTTGAATTTCAAACAAACAAAAATCGATTACCAGCCAAACTTTCAAGCAAGAGGAACGAGTTTCAAAAACAGTTTCCTATTCAACCAAATAGTTGAATTTCCAATCCAAAAAGACGGGCGTTGAACATAAGAGTTACATTTTCAATAAAAAATATGAATTCTCAACCCAAAAAGACGAATTTTTAACAAAACAAATTACATTTTTTTCAGAAAAAGGAATTTTCAACCAAATTGTGAAACTTTATATCAAAAGTAATCAATTCTGTACCAAAAATATATAAGTAGACTTTTAAATTAAAACAATTTAACTTTCAACGATAAATAGTTGGGGTTTATTAGTGATTCTATTATTTCAGTTCGGATTTACGCTAAAAACTAATTTTTTACTTAAAGATACATAATTTTAGTTCAAAATTCATTTCTTTGGTATAAGATTTAATTATTCTGTTGATAATTATTTTTTCTTGGTTAATAATTTTTTTAACCTGAAAATTTCACTATTCCATTTGTAGTTGGAAATTAATTTTTTTAGTTGAAAACTCAATGATTTGATTCAACATTCATGTATTTTGTTAAAAGATCGCCATTTTGGTATAAAATTAATTCTCTTGGTTGAAAATTGAACTATTTCATCGACAAATTATTGATTTTGCTGAAAATTTGTATTTTCTTATTAAATTAAACTGTTTTTTTACTTCAAACTAAAATATTTTTTGGTTTAAACATCAACTATTATATTTTTTATTTAAAACCCATCGTTGTAGTTTGAAAATTCAACTCATTGGTTAAAATTTAAACTATCTAAAAAATAATAATTTCTTTAGTAAAAGATACATATCAGTTTTGTTGAAAATTCAGCTCTTTGGTTGAAAATTGAACTAATTTGTTGAAAATTTGTTTTTTAGTTTAAAATTGTAATTTTTTTTAGTCAATAAATAACTATATTGTTTTCTTTTCTAAACTAAAAATTCACTTTAAAATGAAAATATAACTTTTCCATTTTGAGTAAAAAAGATTATATCTTTTAGTTCAAAAATTCAACAATTTGGTAGAAAATTGATTAAAATTGTTGAAAATTCAAGTATTTGTTTAAAAATGTATGAAAATATATCTTTTTTTAGTATAAAAGTAATATTTTTATTTGATGATTCAATTATTTGTTTAAAAATTCTACTCTGACTAAAAATCTTTCTAAATATTAAATAACTTTTGCTTTTACGAACAATAATTTTTTTACATTATTCAGTACGTACTAATATCTAACTCTTAACCTCTTACTGGTTTCTCAAAATTTTGGTGTTTTGGAGTGCTGAAAAATTTTAATCGGCATGTAAAAACTACATGTTTCGATTTTTCAATTCAAAAATATCCACTAAGTGGTAGAAAGGCTGATTATAAGACTATTTTTTAATATTGGTATTCATAAAAATACTATAGAAAATTTTCCGTAAAACAAATCTACTTTTTTACTTATTAAGTTCGTACTGGTATTCACTTCATACATATATGCCCTACGTCTGGTATTTTTGATTATAATTTAACACATTTTTTAAATTTTTTAATTCAAAAATAGCAAGTAAAGTTCGAAAAATTACGATTATAAGTTTATTTATGATTGCAAGTTTTTAATATTGCCATAGTATGTTAAAAAATACTGGAGAACTTTTGATTTAAAATCCAACCACTTTTTTAGATTATTCAGTTCGTATTCCTTTCAAACACCAAGTTAAAAATATATTTTTCCATGATTTTTCAATTAATAAATAGTAAGTGAGTGGTAAAAAGGATGATTATAAAATTAGGTTTTATTATCGCTATTGGTAACAAATACGCCATGTAATTTAACATATTTTTTTATGTAAAAATGCTGATTGTAAAACTAGTTTTTAATATTGCTATTTAATAAAAATTACTAAAGAACTTGCTATCAAACCAAATCACTTTATTGCTTCATTCAGTTCGTACTGGTATTCATTTTTCTTTATATGCCTTTTTTACATGTCTGGTGTTTTTGGGTGCTAAACATTTTCATCGCTATGCCAGAAACACGCAATTTTCAAATTTTCAATTAAAATAGCAAGTACTTTAAAAAGGCTGATTATAAAACTAATTTTAAAATTGTTTTTTCTAGTTTTTTTCTAGTTTTTAATATTGTGCTTAATCAAAAATACTATAGAACTTTTTCATTAAAACCCAATCAGATTTTTATTAGTATGCATACATCTCATTATATCTTCATTAGTATGCCTACATCTGGTGTTTTTGAATGCTTAAAATCTTCATCAAAATGTAATTAAACACATTTTTTATTTACAATTCAAAATAGCAAGTGAATAGTAAAAATGTCGATTATAAGACTTTTTTTTATTACTGCTATATTTATTAAAAAGTACTGGGGAACTTTTGCTTTCAAAACCAATTAATTTGTTCATTTGTTCAGTTCATACTGGCATCCACCTCGTACTGGGTTCGGGTACGTTTCGTGTTTTGGAGTGCTAACAAATTTTCATCGCAATGCCAGAAACAGTGGTAAAAGGGCTATTTATAAAACTATTTTTAATTTTCCTTTAGTTTTTAATGTGGCTCTTCATAAAAAATACTGTAGAGAACTTTTGCTTTCAGAGCCAATCACTTTTTCCCATTGTTCAGTTCGTACTGGTATTCACATCATACTGGTTTTCCCTACACTTGGTATTTCGGAGTGCTAACATTTCCAGCGCCATTTCCTGAAACAGTTTTTTCGATTTTGCAACTAACAAATAGCAACTACGCGGTAAAAAAGTTGAGTATAAAATAACTTTTTAACATTGCTATTCATAGAAATACCATAGAACTTTTTCTTTAAACCCCAAATACTTTCTTCCATTATTCAGTTCCTACTGGTATTTATCTTGTACTGGTTTCTCCTACGTATCGTGTTTTGGTGAGCTAACAAGTTTATATCACCATGCCAGAAAGACAGTTTTCGATTTTTCAATTAAAAATAGCAAGTCAGTGGTAAAAAGGGATGCTTATAAAACCGCAGTTTTTAATTTTTCTCTAGTTTTTAATGTGGCTCTTGATAAAAAAAATACTAGAGAACTTTTGCTTTAAAACCCAGTCACGTTTTTCCAGTATTCAGTTCGTACTGATATTCAGCTCGTACTGGTTTTCTCTACACATGGTGTTTTTGGGTGCTAAAATTTCCAACGCAATGTCATTAAACAGTTTTTTTCGATTTTGCAACTAACAAATAGTAATTAAGTGGTAAAAAGGCTGAGTAAAAAACAACTTTTTAACATTGCTATTGATAAAAACACTATAGAACTTTTTCTGTGAAACCCAATTACTTTCTTATATTATTCAGTTCGTAATGGTATTCACCTCGTACTGATTTCCCCTACGTGACATGTTTTGCAGTGTTAACAAATTTTCATCACCTTGCCAGAAACACACTCTTCGATTTTTCAATTAAAGAATAGTAAGCAAGTGGTAAAAATGCTGATTAAAAAACTAATTTATGTTTTTGTTCTCTTTTTTATTTTCTTATCTATTTTTTAACATTGCCTGGATAAAAAATACTATAGAACTTTTGCTTTAAAATCCAATGACTTTTTTCCATCATTCAGTTCGTACTGGTATTCACTTCGTACTGGTTTCCCCTTTGCCTGGTGTTTTGTAGTCCTACGCCAGTGGAGAAGTGGGATTTTGCATGCGTATGCAGTTCTGGACGTGCACAAAGTTCGCGTATTAGTCCGGCTGTTTATAGGGCGCGAGAATCGAAAGACGATCGTTTCGCAGCTTTCTTGCGACGAAGTCGTGAGAGCGCTTTTTAGCCATGCTCATAAAGCCCGAAAGGGCCAGCAATCGATAAGCTGTCAATTTCCTGTTGCATCGTTATACTTATGACCCTCGCTCGGTGCATCTCCCGTGTCGGCAACGATCGATTTTTTTTACCCCTTGAACAATCAACCGATTTACCATAATGCATATAAATCGATCCCCGATATACGAAACGACCAATTAACTCTGGCAAATAAAATTCTTTCCGAAAATATTTCAATTTCATAATACCCATTACCCACGATAAGTTAAAACCTCCTTACCAATTTCCGCCTTGTTTACTCAATTAGAACTTTTTAGACTTTTTCAGATTAGGGTTCTGATAAAATCCCATAAGTACCCCATAAATTTAAATAATTTATTATTGTTTTTAAGGATTTTCTCTTCCAACAGAGTTAGAATGTCGCGATTTTTCCGAATTTTTCAACTTATTCTCAACTTATCAACAAGATCGAGGCAATAACCAATTAAATTTTAAAAAAATTAGTGTTTAAGCACTTTTGGTCCACTTTTCATCTTTTTTAAACTTAAAGTTATATTCACGCCGCATGCAAAAAATCAGGTAGTAAACCAGAATGAGTTTGAGATTTTCGTGAATTTCGTTCCATCTATCTTTTAGGCCTGATCATTATATTACCCCTGGCAAAAAATTAGCTGAAGGTCTAAAAACTCTAAAAAGTAGTGAAGAAAGATAATGGATTTGAAGAAACTGGGTACTTGGAATTGTATGTATACAATTTTTTTTTGACTCAACTCGATGACGTCTTTTCGAGGACGGGTTCTGGTGCTTGAAATAATCACTTTCCCTCATAAGGACTCTGTAAAGTCGGGAGAGATTTGTCGACCTTCCTGAGAAAATATTATTCGACGTGACCAAGGAAGAAGAAAGGCAAGAAGTCGAAGGAAAAGAACTGCCTTACTCGAAGTTTCACCGATGAACCGAAAACCGTTAATTATGTAACGTTACTTTCAACCTCGAATAAAAAAAGGCACGGGGTATTTTCTCTAGAGAAGATCATCTATATTTTATAGCCTGCTTAGTAAAAGTAGAATTATGATTTAAAAATAAATTCCTTAATTGTAATATTTTTATTAGTCAAATATCAAGTACGAAAGAAACAATCTCTAAAAATCCAAAAATGCTCGCAGAAGAGGAGAAATAGCGTGATTTGTCAAGAAAATAAGAGGAATTAATTCTTCTAAATAACAATAATCTATAGGTAACATAATGAAATACTGCATTTTCAATAAAGAAGTTGAATTTTCAACAAAACATATTACTTTTTAATAAAATAGTTGAATTTTTAATACATTAATTATTTTTTAACCAAAACCGTTGAGCTTTTAAACAAAATTATGAATCTTCAACGAAAAATGCAATAGTTGGTATTCCAACAACAAAATATTTGTTGATAAATAACAGGCTAATTTAAAGAAAAACATGAATTCTCAACAAAAAATTTAATAGTTGATATTTTGTGTCAAAAAAGAATTCAATTTTCAAATAAAAAGAAGTTAAATTCAATAAAAAACGAAAATTTTCAACAAAAGAGTTGAATCTTCAACCAAAACAGAATAATTTTTTACCAAAAAGTTACAAATGTAATCATAGAGATCCAATTTCTACCAAAAGAAATGAATTTTCAACGAAGATAAATTTTTCTTTTAAGAAAAAAAATTAAAAACTTGAATTTTAAACCTGAAGAGATGAATCTTCAACCAAGAAAGATGACTTTCTAATTAAATAGTTGAATTTTCAACAAAGGAAAAAATTTATATTAGACAAAACATTTACATTTCTAACCAAATATTTGAACTTTCGAGCCCAATAGATGAATTTTTAACAAAATAGTTAAATTTTGAATCAAATAACTGAATTTTCGACTAACAAAAATTTACACAAAACACAAATTTAATTTTCATTGTAAAAAACACAAAAGAACTAAAATCATGGTCTTTCTAGTTTATCTTGAGAAAGTTTGAAAATTTGAAAAAAATGATTTTAACAAAAGTTGTAGACCTTATCAAAATACACATGTTATTGTAGATCAAACTTTTCCCAAAGAGTGAAATTTTTCGAGATATCTGATGATGAAGATGAAAATTGAATGCTCAGTCCTTGCCGAGAATCTACCATGGTTCTATGATTCATTGAAAATATACATTTTTTATTGTAAAACCTTTTTCTTTAGGATAAATAGCTTCTGAGAAAATCGCTATTGAAATTTAGTCTTTTTAATTTTAAACCGTTCTCGAGATAAACGCAAAAATCCATGATTTTTTTTAGGTTTTTGTGGTTTTTACCATGAAAATAAAATTCTCGCCACTTTGTATTATGATTTTTGTAATCAGCAAGTCAAAATACATGAAAACACGGAGTATAAAAAAATCGGAGGTGAGAGCTATTCAGAACTTTACCCGAATTTCCTATCCAAAAAAGATTAATTTTCAACAAAAACGTAAAATTTTCTACAAAAAATATTACTTTTCAATAGAATAGTTGAATTATTAATACAATAATTATATTTTTACCAAAATCGTTCACTTTTTGACTGAAATTATGAATTTTCAACAAGAAATGTAAAAATTTATATTTCAAACCAAAAATCTTTTCTTGGAATAAAAAGCATCTGAGTTCATTATAAAAAGGACAAATATTCAACAAAATAGTTGAATCTATAACTATTACATTACTTTTTAACGAAAAAGTTGAAATTTTAACAACAAAAAAAAACGTAAATTTTGTAACAACGAAAATGAATTTTCAACAAAGAAAAATTTGTTTTCCAAAAGAAAAAATGTCAAACAAATAGTTGAATTTTGAAGCAAACGAAAAAAAACGAATAAATTAATTTTCAACCTAAGAACACGAATTTTCAACTAAATTGTCGAATTTTCAGACATAAAAAAAATTAATTGCAACCACAAACAGTTGCATTTTTAATCAAATAGTCGAGTGTTCAAGCAAAAAATATGTATTTTTAGAAAACAGTTAAATTTTCAGACAAAAATGATGATTTTTTAATAAAATAATTGAATTTTCAACAAAATAGTTGAATTTTTAACCATAGTAAAATTATCAAGCTACAAAGGGGAATTTTCAACAAAAAAAGATTTAACTTTATCAAAAAACAGTTGCAGTTTGAACCGAATAGTTGAATTTTCAACAAAATAAGTAATTTCTCAAACAAATAGATGAATTTTCAACTAAAATTATGAATCTTCAAAATAAAAAAGTAATTATTTTTAACAAAGATGTTCAATTTTCAACCAAATAGTTGAATTTTCAACAAAATCATTAAATTTTCAACTAAATAGTTGAATTCTTAACTAAAATTACGTACCTTAAGAAAATATTTTTAAGATTGATGTTTAATTTTTATTTAAATTGTTGAGTTTTCAACAAAACAATTAAATTTTCATCTCAAATTATAAATCTTTAACAAAAATTTTGTTCAAAGAAATTTTTTACCAAATAGTTGGATTTTTAATAAAAAAGCAGTATTTTCAACGAAAAATATAATAATTAAAGCAAGAATAGATTCTAATTTTGCAATAAAAAACTGTTCGGTTCAATAAAAGGATGAATTTTTAACAAAATATTTCAATTCTCAACCAAAAAAGAATAATTTTTTAGCTTAAAGTTTTATTTTTTATTTTTAACAGTAATATAGTCCAAAAACAAAAAATATTTTGAAATATACCGAAAATTTCCGTACAAAGTTACCACAAAAATTATAAAAATATTTGCCAAGCTCCTGGAAATTAATGGTAATTATTGCGAATACATTAATATCCTGTGAACTGAATTTAATGAAATATATAATTTTGAAATGTGCGGTTTGAAAATAAGATATTAAAACATTCTTACAATTACGTGTCAATATACAATTACAATTACAATTACAATTACGTGTCAATTACGTCAATAGAACAAAAAAGTTTTTAGTTTCACAGTAAATAAATTGAAGCACTGAAAATGACAACTAAGAGTCCGAAAATAAATTTTATAGGAAACAAACAACATTTTCTACTGTAGTAGGATAAAAAAAATTCTGAGAAAACTATAGAAGCAAGTGATTCTTACGAGCTATTCTTTCAAGATTTGAAAATATTCTTTTAATTTTTAGAGAAGACTAGAGGGAAAACGAAATGACAAATATCTAGTTATCATTCCCAATTATTTGTATTATCAATTAGGCATTTGTAATTATTGTTGATCCATACTGTCTTAAGATTAACGATACTACTTATTTTTAACAATAAAAGAATACATTTCTTAAACCGAAAGAGATGAATTTCCAAACCAAAAAGGCGAAATTTCTAGAAAAAGTTTAATTTTTCACGCGAGGATATGAATTTTCTAACCAAAAGTTAATTTTCTAAACCAAAAAAAAAAACGATCAATTTTTAACCAAAAAATTAAATAGTTAAATTTGATGTTAAAAAATGTGTTGCAACAACAAAAATAACAAATTTCGAAACAAATAGTTAAATCTTTAACCACAGAGTTATGGATCTTCATTTAATCAAATGAATTTTTAACAAATACTTAAACTGTATCATTTTAATTTTAATCTTTTATGAATTGAAAAGTTCAAAATTATATCATCCTAAGCAATGTTAACTTAGAAACATAAAAAATTTAACGATCAACAAAATTTTCACGTTGCACACATTTGCAATTAGAAACTCAATTATTTGTATTTTAAGTAATTGCAAATGGATAATTGTGTAATCGTTATTTATACATTAAATTTTAACACCTCCACTACAAAATTTGAATATTTGATTTATAATTCCTCATTTAAAAATGAACTTTTAAATATTGGTAACTATTATAAAATTGGTCTTTATTTACTTAAAAATTTTTTATTGAGTGGTTTAAAAAGGAAATATTTGAGGCTAAAACAATATTAGAATATGTTTCAAATTTAAATAAAAACGTTTAATTATGAATCTATTAATTTGAAATTATTTAAAAATGGAAAATAGTTGATAAAGTTTACATTTGTTGAACTGTTTTGACTTGGAATTGAAACAGTCCAATTATTTTTAGCGTCAAAATCTGTAAATTGTATCATTTTTTAACAGATTCAGAATAGTCTTGTAATATCAATTATTAATTCCAAACGCCTTAAATTTATAATTGCTTAAGTTTTCAAAAATGTATTTTTTAAATTCTTTAAATTGGAAATGTTCGCTTAAAAATGTAGTATTAATTAAACATGGTAAGTTCAATGATTTTATAATTGAAAAAGTTAATTATGTGCAATTTTGATCAATAAATGCAGATTTGGACCATTTTTCCAAGAATTTCTGAACATTTGGGGGTTTTTAGCACATACATTTACACTTCTCTCACATACTAAATTCCAAGTTTTGAACATTTTCTTTAATTCTAATTTAGATTGGATACAAAAGGTCACACATGCTCAAAAAAAATGCGTATACCACAAGTAATGTAGATAATCTGATTAAATACAAAAATATTTTTTTCGGTTTGCTGCATTGCCAATTTTCATTTTTTGCTTAGTGCATTTTTGACACTGGACACCAGAGGTAAATTAAATATTAATATTCTTTCAGAAAATATTATAACGCAAGAAGTGTACATAGTAATACGCTAGTGAATACCCCCCCCCCCCCCGGCCTGGTTAAAATGAACCTTTTCCATTTTCCCTGGAATCGCCAAAAATATTTTTTCTAGGCTCACCGAATTTCGGCGAACCTACTCACAAGATGAAGGACCACAATAAAAACAACCTGGATCAGCATTTTTTTCGAGTCTTCTTTTAGAATTCTGGGCATTTGGGGGTCACTTTGTTTTCATTAGCAGTGAACAGATGTAACCTAAAAAAATTTAATTTTACAATGAGCGCGTTTACTCAACTTAATTATGTTAATGAACCTGAAATCAGGCCTTAAATTTATTATGGTTAGTAATTTAGACAGTGGCTCTAGGTGTACCCTAAAAGAATTGTTTTTTACGGCATTGCGGTTCTGAGGTGCTGGCATAAATCCTCAGCTCTCTTCATACTCTGACACGTGACTCCACGTCTATGAAGGAGCTTGTCTTTGTGTTTGTGTTTATTTGTGTAAGTGTGAGTGTGTTTTTGTGTTTGTGTTGAGAGCAGATATCGTGAGGCTCCAACGACAAAGTGACGGCAACGATAAATGGTCTCTGCGAAGAAACACATTGTAGAAGGTAGAGAGGCCAGTCGGACTTGGACCTCGCGAATGCGTAGTTTAAAAATGCCAGACCCGAATCCGTCTTGCCCAAGCGATTAATTTCCACTGCGTGGCACGAGGTTAAGTCGTCTTGCCCAGTACCAAATTTAAAAAAAATTTCATCACCTTAAGGCCCGCCCAAAAACTACGTCAAACACTTGGAAAGTAATTTCTTACCAAAAAATACGCCTTGTCAATAAAATGTTCAATCGAACCAAAAAGGACGAATTTTTGACAAAATAGTTGAATCCTCTACCAAAACAGATTAATTTTCAACCAAGAAGTTAAAATTTTCACCAAAAGAAGATTGTTCAGTTAATAAGGAAAAAAAATTGCATCCAAAATGTTAAATTTGCATGCAAATATTTGAATGTTCAAACTAAAAAATATCATCTTTTAACCAAAAATTAAATAATTAAATCATTTTAAAAAAATGCAATTAAAAAACGAATTCAGTACAAAAAGTTTAATTTTCAGCCGGAAAATAGGAATTTTATTCAAAAAAGTTAATTTTAACCCAAATATAATTGATATTATTTCAACAAAAATAAATTTGAATTTCAAATAAAACATAGTTAAATTTAACAAATAAAGTCGAATGTTCGATAAAAGACTTGAATCTTCATCTAAAACAGATTAATTTACAATAAAGGAGTTTCAATGCTAACCAGAAAAAATTTATTTTCTACCAAAAAATATGAATTTTCAATCAAATGCTTTCAAAACCTTTTCAAATATTGCAATGTAAAATTATTCCAATTTGAAGATTATCTACTAAAAATTCTTCAAACAGTAAAGCTTTTTTTTAATTAAACAATGTTTGAGGGCTTCAATTAAAAAATGGTCAATTTTAGATTGATTTAAAGCTGCCAAATTACATAATAATTATTTAAATTTAGTAAATGTTAACTTTTTACAATTTTAAATTATATTCAATTTATTGTTTCAACCATTTATTTATTCAAAATTGTAATATGAAGTCACTTAATTTATCGGTCATGTATATTTATATACAATTTGGAACGATTTAAGTTTATTAAGAATTAAATTTGTAGACTGTTAAAGGGTTTAATATTGAGTGTCTTTCCATTTAAATTTCTTTAATTGAACCGCCGCATCGTATAAGGGGGTATAAAATTATTTTGGAGCTTTTTATTGGCCCCTGACCCATTTTTTGCAAAATTTAAAGTTTTTAAACCTATATTCTTATAGGAAATTCAATTGCATATCTTTTTTTCCTCTTGTAAAAAGTTGTCACTTTTTTAGTTTCCAAAATAAATGCAAAAAGCATGGTTTTTGAGAAACGACGATTTTCAGTGTTTTTTCAATTTAACTCGTTCTAAATCCGAGAGTTTTCAATATTTTGACTTCAAACTTGAAACAATAATTTATTAGACTATTATGAAACTGTTAGTGATATCAAAATTGATATTTATTTGTATAAAAAAAAGTTAATAATTTTTTTCTTAATAGTTTCATAAATATCGTTTGAATATTTTCAATCGCAAAGTCTATCGACGTAATTTTAAGCTAGAACAAACTTCCAGCGGATGAAATGTTCATAAGGGTCCAAATAAGTTTTTTATAAAATTTTACGTCAATTGGACCAGCTGCTGAAAAACTACGATGTTTTAATGGTTTTACTCGACACGCCGCGCGGACAAAAATGTAGGACTCAGCGGCGTTTCTGAGAAAGGCGAGCCGCAGTAATTCTTTCCTGAAGGTCTGCACACAAAAACTTATATTTTGCAGAAAGTTTGTTACAAAAATGTATTATAAAACTAATAACAATTTGCAGGTATACATACATTAACTCATATAAAAAGAGATATTATTATGATATCTCTTTCAGTAAAAACATATTATTTTCTCATCCTCTTTCTTCTCCTCTTTCTTTACCTACAATGTTCAATGATTTCGCGGAAAAATTTCGTAAACGCAGAATTTCTAAGAAAAAATATGTGCATTAGAAGAGTGCTTGAAGAATATTCCTTATAATAGTTTTGCACAAGGAAAGTGTAACGTCTTAAAAATAAAAGAATCGTTTCTCAAATGTAAAATTTTGGTATTGTTAATATCTTGTTAATATATTTTATTCAAAAAAATGGCGTCAGTTTTGTCAAAACCTCGAGGATGAAAAATAACAAGGAACGAGGACGGATGGACAGAAAATATTCAAAAAATTAGAAAGAATAAGGTATTTAAAAAATTATACGAAACTTCGACAAATTAAAAGTCATGTTTTTCCAAAACTGTAAGAAAAATCTATTTTAATCTGAAACAGTGAAATGGTGGTCACTAAATCAAATTAGTAAGAATTTTTACTGGAGATCATTAATGATTTCATTTGGTGACGATCTTCTCACTGATTCAGAGTAAGAGAGATTTTCTGATTTTTCTGTAACATAAAAAATTCAAAAAGAAATATTTTTTCCGTGGTAAATGTTAGTCATACATGTTTTTCCATCAACTACTTTTAGGGTGAAGAGAATGAATCAAGAACTGGAAAACGAGTAGAGCCCAAGTCTTTTATTCACGTACAGTCCTGTTGTAAAACCGGAAAATGCCACGAAAGAATAGGGATCAAAGAACAAGAAAATTTTGTTCTGATTTTTGGGGGCTTAGCGACTACCATAAACAAAATATTTTTCTAAGTACCTTAATGAAATGTCGAGATCCGTTGAGCGTAAAAAAATACTATAAAGCGTCGGCTAATAATATAGGACTATGAGTTTCCCAAAGATGATGAAAATATTGTGATTCGTAAAAAGTTTCTGAGTGACCTGATTCGTGTAGGATATAAAAGATTAGATACTATACAAAGAAAAATTGTACTAAAACCTACATTTTTATCCGCGCGGCGTGTCGAGTAAAACCATTAAAACATCGTGGTTTTTCAGTAGCTGATCCAATTGACGTCAAATTTTATAAACAACTTATTTGGATCCCTATGAACATTTCATCCGCTGGAAGTTTGTTCTAGCTTAAAATTACGTCGATAAACTTTGCGATTGAAAATATTCAAACGATATTTATGAAACTATTAAGAAAAAAATTATTAATTTTTTTATGCAAATAAATATCAATTTTTATATCTCAAACAGTTTAATAATAGTCTAATAAATTATTTTGAAGTTTCAAGTCAAAATATTGAAAACTCTCGGATTTAGAACGATTTAAATTGAAAAAACACTGAAAATCGTCGTTTCGCAAAAACCATGCTTTTTGCATTTATTTTGGAAACTACAAAAGTGACAACTTTTTACAAGAGAAAAAAAGATGCGCAATTGAATTTCCTATGAGAATATAGGTTTCAAAACTTAACATTTTATTTTTTCAAAAAAATGGGTCAGGGGCCAACAAAAAGCTCCAAAATAATATTATACCCCCTTACACGATGCGGTGGTTCAATTTCCAGACCTGCAACTGAGAAGATGTTGAAAATGTTTAATTTCTATATATGCCATAACGTTTAGCTCATTATTGAAACAAATGACTCACATTCTAGAATGGATATGTTTTGAATCCTTTGTTCATTGTTATAAAGTAAATAAAATATATTTACTTTTCTTCAAAATGTTAGTATTAGATTCATGCAACTTAACAATCTTGACATCAATTCGTACCTCTAGCGAAATTTGCATTAAAATAAGACCTTCTTATCCTCATAGTATATTTTTACTGATTTTAAATAACTAAAATTTTTACACTTTACTAAAAATTAATTTCAAAAAATAAGAGCTCAAGTCTTTTTTAATCTTTTTTTATCTCTCCGTATGTGTTTCATTAAAACTTACTACTTTTTCATCCTTTCCCTTATATATTTTAATATCATTTTTTTCCAAAGGCTTGCATTTTTTGGCTTTTTATTGAAGACATTAACTGGTTGAGTAGAATTAGTCAAATATGATTAAATCATATTTGATAGGTTTTAATAGCTTCTTCGGATTAATACGAAAAAACCTCAAAACAATGTATTCAAAAATCGAATTATATCTTCAATTCCAGGTCTTTTGGCTGATTGATAAAGGACGATGTGAAAATTTTAATAATTGTAGGCTAAAATTTTCTTTAAAGAAACTTCAACTAAATTTTTTGCTGCCATATTTTAATAAATTATTAGTCAGATTAAAAAACTTAACCCCATTCACCCAGTTGCCAATATGCATATACGTGACGATCTGATCAGCTATAGGCTTTTTTAATAAATCATTAATAATAAAAAATAAAAAATATGATTATCTTCAACTTAAAATTCTCTCAGAACGCGGAAAATAGACTAATTTTTTAAGAAAATGGAGGAATAAATTCTTTTTAAAATGATGAATATAGACACCATATGGATGGCTTTAAGTTCCTGAAATTTCAACTCGGAATATATTAAATTTTTAACAACATATTTGAATTTGCAGCCAAAAAAGATTTTCTCCAAAAACAAATGATTGTAAACGAAGAATGATAACTTTCCGACCATATAAGAAAAATTTTCAATTCAAGGAATGAATTTTCAACAAAGGAGTTGAATTTTTAAACCTAAATCTTTTTAAAATAAATATGACTTTTCGAAGATCAAAGATAAATTTGTAATAGCACAGAGAAAGTTTCTAAAGAATAGTTGAGTTTTAACTAATCATCTGAAATATAATCATAAAATATAAATTGCAAAGAAAGAAGATTCGTTTTCTACCAGAAGATGATTCCCCAATAAAATACTTAAATTTCATACTCAAAAAGATAAGTTTTAAACGAAATAATTAAGCTTTCAACCAAATAGTTCCATTTTTAAATTTATGATAAAGGTCTTGTCAAAAAATGACGATTCAACAAGATACAAGAATTTTCATCCTAATAATTACATTTTTAACTAAAAAAGATAAGTTTTTAACAAACAATCAAAATATATTAATTTTCCGTTAAAAAATCAATTTTCAAGCAAAAACGTATAAGTATTTATATAGCTGGATTTTCACAAGAGTAATACAATTTTAAAACTACACAGATGAATTTTTAACAAAATAGTTGAATTTAAAACTAAAAATGGCTAATAAAATAACATTTTTAAATATTGTTTCTAATATTAAACAAGCAGTTGCATCTTAATTGAAGATGATTAATTTTCTACGAAAATGTACAATTTGAAAACACAATATACAAATTTGTAAATAAAATTGCGAAATTTTCAACAAAAAACTATTACTTTTCAAGCAATAATAGAACGCTTAAATTTAAAATTCAAAACAATCGCTTTCAGTCACCGAGACAGGCTAATTTTAAAAATTAAACACTATTTTTAGACAAAGAGATGGATATTTTACTCATAAAGTAATTGATGACAAAGTAGTTCAACTTTAACCAATTATTTACATTTTCAGTGAAGAATATTAATTTTCTGCCAAAGAAAATGAATTTGAAACACTTGGATTTTCTGATTAGGTTATAATTGAACCGCCGCATCGTAGAACGGGATATAAAATATTTTTCGAGGAGTGGGAGGGC
>JAWWLR010000127.1:30554362-30565016 GCA_035041075.1 Acraspis erinacei | reverse complement strand
AACCGGCTGGCATTTTCATATCCGACCTGTACAAAGTGCCAGAAATGCCGTTTGGTGATATACTAATTACGGGCCCCTAGTTTCCAAGCTCAAACGTCGTGTACCTTATCGATGCTGTTTTATGTAGCCAGCTCCCCGACTATAACCGGGTTTTAACTCTTATTAAATATATAGTGCATACATTTTCTTATAAAATTAAAGGGCTTACTTCCGAAAAGGTAGCATCCCTGATTTTGTTTAAACTCCGTATACTGATGTATTTTGTCGCTCAGATTACGAATATGATAGTCAGAATTTGCGGAAATTTGATTTGCATGGTGAAATCATAAGAAAACCATTAAAATCATGGTTTTTACCGTTTATCTCAAATAATATGCAAAATTAAAAAAAATGTTTCAGACAAATGTTGTAGATCACATTAAAATACACATTATTTACGGCAATTATTTTTTTCTACGAGTAAAAGATTCCGAGAAAATCATCTCTTTATTATGATTTCCATCGAATCACCATTGGTTTCAGTTTGATGCCTATTTACGCTCTTCAACACGGGAAGGTCGGAGTATTTTAAAGACCATCTTTTTTGTATTTTTTATGTTGTTATTTTTTTATGTTTGTTCATTGTTTTCTTTTTGATTATTATGGATTGTTCTGTTGCTCATTGCATTGAAGTTTGTTACATTTTACTGTACTAAAAGTCCTTCCCTTCTTCTTTACCATAATTTCCCTTTACCATTTTACTCAATACTGATTGTATAAAAACGCTGTAAACCCCTTTCCACTGCGCCCTGGTCACAAAACATTGATCGATCACTTCTCGAACCCCTTTTCCAACTCACTCTTTAAAAAAAATACGTACCAACGACTGATCACAGAAGGCGCCCTTGTGATTGGTCTGAAAAATAATGTAAAGTTACATTCCTAACCCTTTTCCAAAGCCTCGTAGGGGCAGAAAGAAAACTCTGTGACTGGCCACAATAATAATGTAAGGTCACACCCCTACCCCTGTGCGAACGTCCTATTGGGGCGGGAAAGCACCCCTGTGATTGTTAACAAAAAAATGCAAGTTTCACTCCTGTACCTTTTGAATATCAAGTGGGGGACGGGAGGGAAACCCTGTCACTGCTCACAGAAATAATGTAAGTTCGCACTCCTACCCCTTTTCCAAATTCTATTGGGGGCGGGAAGGAAACGCTGTGATTGGTCAAAAAAACATGTAAAGTTACAGCCCTTGCCCTTTTTCAACGTCTCGTGGGGGCGGGAAGGCACCCCTGTGACTTATCAACGAAATAATGTAAGGTCGCACCCTTACCCTTTTCAAAAGCCTATTGGGGGCGGGAAGGAACCCCTGTGATTGATCACAACAAATGTAAAATTACACCCCTACCCCTTTTTCAACGTCTCGTGGGTGTCGGAAGGCACCCCTGCGACTGGTCACAAAAATAATGTAATGTCGAACCACTACTCCTTTTCCAACGCCTTGTTGGGGTGGAATGACACGCCTCACCCCTGTTATTGTTCACAAAAATAATGCAAGTCTCACCCCTGTACCTTTTTAATATGAAGTGGGGGACAAGAAAGCATCCCTGTGACTGGTCACAGAAATAATGTAAGTTCGCTCCTCAACCCCTTTTCCAACGCCTATTGGAGCGGGAAGGAACCCCTGTGATTGATTACAAAAAATTTAAAGTTACACCCTGACCCCTTTTCCCACTCCTCGTGGGGGCGGGAAGGCACACCCTTGCTGGTCACAGAAATAATTTAAGGTCGCACCCCTACCTTTTTCTAACGCCCATTGGGGGCGGGAAGTAACCCCTGTGATTGATCACCAAAAATGTAAATCTACCCCTAACCCATTTCCAACGTCTTGTGGGGGCGGGAAGGCACCCCTGTGACCGGAAATCGATGTATCTCTAATTTTCTCGGAAACAGTCACTCGTAGAAAAAATTCTTTGAACAAAAATGTGTATTTTAATGCAATCTACAACTTTTGTCAAAAAACATTTTTTGAAAATTTGCATATTACCTGAGATAAACGCAAAAAACCATGATTTTTCATGTTTTTTATGGTTTCACCATGAAAATCAAATTGGCGCCAATTTTCACTATCATATTCGTAATCAGAGCATAAAAATACATGATTATACAGAGTTTTAACAAAGTCGGGGGTGCTACATTTTCGGAAGTTTATCAAAAATAAATTTGTTGAAAATGTGCAAACGGTTCAAAATAAAACATTCGTAGTGGATTTCGTGGACTCCGTAAATAAATTGACTCGTAGAATGAAAACCAAACTCTCTTTAAAAAAAAATGTTTCAATTATTAATGTTGTAGTAAATTTACAAAGCAACAAAGAAAAAAGGCATTGAATAGTCATTCTTAGTTGACTCCGGAAATAAATTGACTCGTAGAAAAAAAGACAAACTCTTAATTTTTTAATCTAAATTGTTTAAATAATTAATATTCTAGTAAATTTTGCAAAGAATCAAAGAAAAAATTGATTGAAAAGTCATTGTTAGTTGACCTCGTCAACAAATGGACTCATAGAAAAAAAGACAAGCTCTTAATTTTTTAATCTAAATTGTTCAAATAATTAAGGGTTTTTGTAAATTTACAAAGCAACAAAAAAAGTGCATTAAGTAGTCATTCTTAGTTGACTCCATAAACAAATTGACTCGTTGAAAGAAAACCAAACTCTCTTTTTAACCCTTTGAGAAGCGAATTTTTTTTCCATTCATTATATTGTTATTTTTAGCTTTATATAGGTTTTCGGGGTCGCTCATTCCGATTCTGACGTCAGAATGTTAAAATGCAAAATGGCGTATCCAATATGGCGCATGTATTTGGCTAAATTTCATGTTTTTTTATTGGCCATTTTTAATTTTTTAATTCTGACACCAGAATCGTAATCAGCGACCCCAAAAACCTCCCGTAAATCGAGCTTTATGCTCATTGTAATAAAATTCGCAAATTTCCTAAAAAAACTGCTGCCATTATGTAGCCGCCATTTTTAATTTTTTAATTCTGACGTCAAAATCGTAATCAGCGGCCCCAAAACCCACATAATCCAGTTTTATGCTCATTGAGAAGTTATCCCTGTCTCTCAGAATCTTTTATAGACCAACATAATAAAAAACTCTATTTTTGCATATTCTGGAAATTTAAAAAAAAACTGGCCTACGAAAAATTCTGCAAAAAATATATTGTTTAGTTCAATGGTTGAGATATGTGCAAAAAAAATTTTACATCTCTAGGATTTGTAGTTTAGACACAGCCGAATTTATTGTGAAAAAAACACGAGATTTTTCGAGTATTAATTGTTTATAACTAATGAGTATTTAACAAATTCACATACTTTTTTGTGCTAATTGTACGTCCCACTGCGTCGCAAAGGGTTAAACAAAGGATTGCTTTACTACCAAAAAAGACGAATATTTAATCAAATTCAAGAATTCTCGACCAAAAAGTTGAATTTTGCACTAAAAAAATTAATTTTTAAACAAAACGATTAATTTTCAACCTAAAACATTAATCATCTGGAAATGTACTAAAAACGTTACCATATTTACTTTGAGAAAATGTTGTTTTAAATTCTAAAAGTAACGTTACTTTTACTGGAACCCCGCCCTACAGTGTTAACGTAGTTTATGTCCGATCCCTAACGAGAGGGCCTATAATCCGTTATATAATTTAAGTACGGCCCCTCATTGATAGCCAGTAACTGAAAAAAATTTCCCTGTGACAAGAAAGTGGCTTGGCTAAATTTCCCTATGAATCCACAAAGGCCTTTTTATTCTCCACCAATGAGAAATATGAATGGGCGCATGCGCTGTAGTCCCCCGGGCCTCCTTGGGACTCTGGTTGGGACCCAGAGCAGTAGGCCCCCGTGGGCCGTGGCGGTGGGGGAATGCGCGCTCCTATTCGACAGAATCCATCCTTCAATGGCGACTCCGCCATCACCGCTGGGCCCCTAATGACAAATTTCCTACAAGAAAGTAAAAGCAGGATGAATTATATTTATCCACGATTTTATTAATAAAAGTCTTTGATAATATAAGTCATCATCATGGGTAGAAAACACTATTACATATCGTTAAAACAAAAATACATACAAGCGATTTTTGTTATCAGTAGTATGCATTAAAAATTATATTTATATATGTATCCCTCCGGTAAATCTTTCCGTAAAAATTCATCCTCATAACTTTCCTAATTTATATATCTATTCAACATTCTTCTCACCTTTTGTACACAATAACAACTCGTTTCGATTGGAACGGAAGGAAGCATCTTCTCGCAGATATCAACGTGGCGAGCAAAAAGATTCATCTTTAAAAAAAAAACAAAAAAAAAATTCTTGCACCATTGCCATTCGGGGCAAAAGCACAGGAGGCCGTTTAAATTTAAAATTTTATAATTTACAAAACACATCCCTTGACCTGAATTCGCCGGTCTTGAAACACTGTGCGACTTTCATAGTTTTTCTTTCTTTTTTTGTATACACCTTTAACACTCTCACTCTTATTTCTTTGACTTTATCTTTAATTTACATCGGCAGAATCCTGTCGCCACTTTTGGACGGCCTCTCTCCTTGCGTCCGGCACCAATTGCGACTGAATTCCGCCTAAGACATTGCTGGTTGCTTCTGTCGCGAGGATTATAGGTTTCACGACTGTTGGGGGAATTTGTCTTAAAACTCCTCCAACCGCCCCAGAGACTCCCTTGTGCTCGTGTTCCTCACTTGCGACCCGCACCAATTGGTTCGCGGTCTCTCCCAGACCCTGAACAAGAACAGATTTTAATTATTAAAATAATATTTTCCGACAGAGGATCAGGAATCGCGGCGGTTGAGTCAGCAGTTCAATTTTAGGGAAAATAGGGGAATTTTCTATAAACAATCTATCCGAAATATTTGCAAAATATTTTAAGTCTTTGTGATATCTTTCAAACATTTGGGAAATCATTAAAATATTTTAAATATTTTGGTAATATTTGGTATGAAATTATTGAAATCATTCAAGTATTTGTGAAATCTTTTATTCTATTAGAAATCTTTGTGAAATATTTAAAATCGTTGGGAAACAATTAAAATCTTTTAAACATCTATCTGAAACCTTTCGAAATTTTCGAAAAATATTTGAAACATTTGGTCATATTTGTGAAATTAGTGAAATCTTTGGAAGATGCTCGAAGTTTTTGTAAAATCTCTTTAATCTATCCGAAATATTTGCAAAACATTTTAAATCTTTGTAATATCTTTGAAATCTTTGGGAAATCATTGAAATCTTTTGTAAAATCTATGTGATGTTTTTGGAAATATTTGAAATATCTGCTAATATTTTTAAAATCATTGAAATCTTTGTAAATCGTTTCAAAATATTTAAAGTATTTGGTAATATTTGTGAAATTATTGAAATCATTCAATTCTTTGTGAAATATTTTTAATCTATCAAAAATCTTTGCGAAATATTTAAAATCTTTGGAAAATCTTTTTAAAATCTTTCTGAAATCTTTGGAAATATTTGGTAATTTTTGTGAAATTATTTACATCATTCAAGTCTTTGTAAAATCTTTTTATTCTATCAGAAATATTGGTAAAATATTTAAAATATTTAAAATCTTTAAGGAATAATTTAAATGTTTAGAAATCGTTGGAAATACTTGAAAAATATTTGAAATATTTGGCCATATTTGTGAAATTAGTGAAATCTTCGGGTATTCATTTAAATCTTTGTGCACTTTTTAAAATCAATATGAAAATTTTATAAAATATTTTAAATCCATCGGAAATCATTGTGAAATCTTTGGGACATCATCGAAATCTTTGCGTGACCATTGAAATCTTTGTTAAATCTCTCTGATATCCTTGCAAACCTTTTCAAAATATTTGAAATATTTTGTCATATTTGTGAAATTAGTGAAATCTTTGATAGATGCTTGAAGTCTTTGTGAAATCTCTTTAATCTATCCGAAATATTTGCAAAATATTTTAAATCTTTGTAATATCTTTGAAGTCTTTGGGAAATCATTGAAATCTTTGTCAATCGTTTCAAAATATTTGAAGTATTTGGTAATATTTGTGAAATTATTAAAATCATTCAATTCTTTGTGAAATCGTTTTAATCTATCAAAAATCTTTCCGAAATATTTAAAATCTTTGGAAAAGGATTCAAATCTTTTTAAAATCTTTCTGAAATCTTTGGAAATCTTTGAAAAATATTTGAAATATTTGCTAATTTTTATGAAATTATTTGCATCATTCAAGTCTTTGTAAAATCTTTTTAATCTATCAGAAATGTTTATAAAATATTTAAAATCTTTAAGGAATAATTTAAATGTTTAGAAATGTTGGAAATACTTGAAAAATATTTCACAAAGATTTCATAAAGATTTCACAAAAATGTGTACAAAGATTTAAAAAATTTCGCAAAAATTTCAGATAGATTTCAAATATTTCAGAAAGAAAAAAAATTCTTTTATTTCACCAAGATTTCAATCATTTCTGAAAGATTTCAATAATTTCACATATATTACCGAATATTTCAATGATTTCACAAAGATTTCAAATATATTTCAAACATTAAACCAAGGTTTCAGTGATTTCCTTAAAATTTCACAAAGATTTCGGAAATATTTAAAAAAAATTTTTCAGTAATTTTTAAAGAGTTCCCTAATATTTAATTAAGATTTTAAAAATTTCCGAAGTTTTTCGCAAAAATTTAAATAATAATTAATTTAAATATCAGAGAGATATTAAAAAATATTTCTTCATTTTAAAAATATTTAACAAAGGCTTCAATCGTCTCCCAAAGATTCCACTAATTTGACAAATATGGCCAAATATTTCAAATATTTTTCAAGTATTTCCAACGATTTCTAAACATTTAAATTATTCCTTAAAGACTTTAAAGATTTTAAATATTTTACAAATATTTATGATAGATTCAAAAGATTTTACAAAGATTGAATTATGTAAATAATTTCACAAAAATTACCAAATATTTCAAATATTTTGAAAAGATTTGGAAGGATATCAGAGAGATTTAACAAAGATTGCAATGATGTCCCAAAGATTGCAATGATGTCCCAAAGATTTCACAATGATTTCCGATGGATTAAAAATATTTCATAAAATTTGCATATTGATTTTAAAGAGTGCACAGATTTCAATGATTTTAAAAATGTTATCAGATACTTCAAAAATATTTCAATTATTTCGAGACAACACATAGATTTTACAAAAGATTTCAATGATTTCCCAAAGATTTCAAACATATTACAAAGATTAAAAATATTTTGCAAATATTTCGATTAAATTAAAGAGATATCACAAAGATGTCAAGCATCTGCCAAAGATTTCACTAATTTCGCAAATATGACAAAATATTTCAAATATTTTTCAAAGATGTCCAAAGTTTTCAGAAAGATTTTTAAAAAATTTTAATTATTTCTCAACGATTTTAAACATTTCGCAAAGATTTCTGATATATTAAAAAGATTTCACAAAGAATTGAATGATTTCAATAATTTCACAAATATTACCAAAGATTTCAAAAATATTTCAAGTATTTTGAAAATATTTCCAAAGATATCAGAAAGAATTTGAGAAGATGAAAAAATTATTTGCCAAAGATTTAACGAAGATTTCAAATATTTCATAAAGATTATGGAAAGATTAAAAAGATTTCAGATAGATTAAAAAGATTTCAGATAGATTAAAAAGATTTCAGATATATTAAAAAGATTTCACAAAGACTTCAATGATTTGAATAATTTCACAAATATTATCAAATATTAAAAAAATATTTCAAACATTTCCAACGATTTTAAATGATTGCCGAAAGATTTTAAAAAAGATTTTTATTATTTCCTAAGTATTTAAAATATTTTGCAAAGATTTCGCTGATTTCACAAAGATTTCAAATAGATTAAAAATATTTAATTATAATTTCAGATAGATTTCAAGGAGTGCACAACAATTTCAATGATTTCCCGAAGATTTCGCAAAGATTACAATAATTTTACAAATATTATCAGACATTTCAAAATATTTCGCAATGATTTCATAAAGATCTTAAAAAGATTTCAAAAAGATTTCGACAAGATTTTTATTATTTCCTAAAGATTTCAAACATTTCGCAAATATTTCAGATAAATGAAAAATATTTCACAAACACTTCTATGATTTCAATAATTTCACAAATATTACCAAATATTTCAAATATTTTCAAAGATTTCAGAAAGATTTTCCTTATTTCCTAAATATTTTAAATATTTCGCAAAGGTTTCTGATAGATTAAAAAGCTTTCACAAAGATTTCAATTATTTTCCAACGATTTCGAAGATTTCAAATATTTGGCAAAGATATTGGATAAACCTAAAAGATTTTAATTATTTCACAAAAATTTCAGATAGATTTCAAAGAGTGCAAACAGATTTCACTGATTTTCCACACATTTCAATAATTTATAAAATATTAGCAAATAATTCAAAAATATTTGTAATATTTCACAAAGATTTCCAAAGATTTCAGAAATATTTTATAAAAAAACTTTAATTATTTGCCAAAGATTAAAAAAATTTTATAAATATTTCGCAAAGTTTTCAGATAAATTTAAAAGATTGCACAAAGATTTCAATGATTTTTATTATTTTCCAAAGATTTCAAATATTTCGCAAAGATTTCTGATGGATTAAAACGATTTCACAAAGACTTCAATGATTTCAATAATTTCACAAATATTACCAAATATTTCAAAAATATTCAAAATATTTTCAATGATTTTAAAAAGATTTCGATGATTTCACAAAGATTTCAAAGATTTGGGATAGAGTTAAAATATTTCATTAAAATTTCAGATAGATTTCAAAGAGCGCACAACAATTTCAATGATTTCCCGAAGATTTCACAAAGATTACAATAATTTTACAAATATTATCAGATATTTCAAAAATATTTCGCAAAGATTTCAAAAAGATCTTAAAAAGATTTCAAAATAATTTCGAGAAGATTTTTATTATTTCCCAAAGATTTCAAATATTTCAGATGGATTACTTAATATTTAAAAAATATTTCAAACATTTTGCAAATATTTTCAAAGATTTCCAATGATTTTAAATGATTTCCGAAAGATTTTAAAAAGTTTTATTTATTTTCTAAATATTTTAAATATTTTGCAAAGATTTCTAATATATTAAAAACGTTTCACAAAGATTTCAATTATTTTCTAAGGATTTCAAAAATTTCGCAAAGATATTGGATAAACTTAAAAAATTTCAATTATTTCACAATAATTGCAGATAGATTTCAAAGAGTTCAAAAAGATTTCACTGCTTTTCCACAGATTTCAATAATTTCACAAATATTAGCAGATATTTCAAAAATATTGTAAACATTTCACAAAGATTTCCAAAGATTTCAGAAAGTGTTTATAAAAAACTTTATAAATATTTCGCAAAGTTTTCAGAAATAATTTTATACAAAACTTTAATGATTTCCAAAAGATTACAAAAATTCTACAAATATTTCGCAAAGATTTCAGATAAATTTCAAAGATTGCGCAAAGATTTCAATGATTTCCCAAAGACTTCATAAAGATTAAATACATTTCGCAAAGATTTCAGATAGATTAAAAGGATTTCACAAATTTCACAAATATTACCCAATTCTTCAAATATTTTTCAAATATATCAGAAGGATTTTAAAAAGATTTTAATTATTTCCCAAATATTTCTGATGGAATAAAACGATCTCACAAAGATTTCAATGATATCAATAATTTCACAAATATTACCAAATATTTCAAAAATATTTTGCAAAGATTTTCAAAGTTTTCGATGATTTCCCAAAGATTTCGGATAGATAAAAAATATTTCATTAAAATTTCAGATATATTTCAATGAGTGCACAATAATTTCAACGATTTCCCAAATTTTTATTTATTTCAGATAAATGAAAAATATTTCACAAACACTTCAATGATTTCAATAATTTCACAAATATTACAAAATATTTCAAACATTTTGCAAATATTTTCAAAGATTTCCAACGATTTTAAATGATTTCAGAAAGATTTTAAAAAGATTTTAATTATTTCCTAAGTATTTTAAATATTTCGCAAAGATTTCTGATAGATTAAAAAGGTTTGAAAAATTTTTCAATTATTTGCTAACGATTTCAAAGATTTCGCAAAGATATTGGATAAACTTAAAAGATTTCAATAATTTTATAAGTATTAACAGATATTTCAAAGATATGACAATTTTTCGAAATTTCAGAATTAGGAAAGATAAATGATTGTGCATTATTTTCAGCTTTATTGAAACAACATAAATGAAACATTCCGAAATTTGTCAAGAGCGGCTTTGTCACCTGATCTTGGTTCATACTTGTACAAAAAGCACAACAAGGAAATTAATTTTCTGATGATATATCAAAGTAAATGATAAGAATATACTGCCATCCAATAACTTAAACCTTTTTCAAGGAAAGTGAATAAAGTTTCCCTATTTTATAAAAATAAATGTACGCTTTACAATAAGTTTAATTTTGATTCGTCTCCACCATACTGCCGACATGTAGGAAAATATCTTTCAACAATAAGATAACGATCAGTATATATGTACAAGTGAAACAGATTCAAGATATTATCAG
>JAWWLR010000127.1:30537100-30550209 GCA_035041075.1 Acraspis erinacei | reverse complement strand
TATCTCTTTCTGCGCCCCTTTTGTCCTCGGGATTTCCGTCTCACACTGGGACCTGGACTGACCATATCGTAGGCCGTTTCCGCCGTACTCTGAATTGCCTGAACAAGCCTAGATGTCAATTCGAGAGCAGCCATTGCCGTGGAAGTAGTGAAACTGTTGGCTCCTCGCTGCAAACCTCGCACTATCCTCCCATCTTTTTGGTACTGCTCGATTGGCATCCAGAAAAGATCGCGAATTCCCTGGACTACAATCAAGAAGCGAAATTCTAGTTCAATATTTTATTTCAGATCAGAAATTATTATTATAATCATATATTATAAATTGCAATAGTCGATAAATATCAGCAAACATTTTGACAAGAAATGATTGACTTTAAACGGGGTGACCGTTTTAATGAAAGCAGAAAATTCCTGGTGATTTCCCGGTAATAAAAAATTAATAACAAATTAAAGCGTTCAAAATGGAACATTTGAATTTTGAATTTTTAAAATACATTAAGTTTAAAAGTTGGTAAATTAAAAAATTTTGTATTCAATCAATTGTAAGAATGAATCAATGAAGCTTAAACATTTTCAAAATTATAATATTTAGTTATTTTAGGCTCGAAACATTAAAAAATTAAAATTTTGTTTAATTAAACAATTTGAATTTTTTAAACTTAAAAATTCTTAAATTAGAACTAAATTATTTTCATTTTAAATAGTTTAGCATCCTTGAAACGCTTACAAATTTTATTTCAAATTTTGAGAAATCTAGAAGTTGTTTTAAATTGCCTCAAATTTAAAATTATTTTTGAAATTTTTTCAGAACTTCTAAATAACTTTGAAAATTAATTGAATTTGTCCGACAACTTCTAGAAAATCCTGCGAATTAAACAAATTTTCTTTAAATTTGGATTTAAGAGATATTTAGAAATTTTAAAAATATTCAATATTAATTAAGAAGTTGAAATGATATCAAATAATTTAAACGACCTGTGTGTACCCACAAAATTCGACTCTTCGTATCGAATAAAAATGTTTTCTTAATTTTCCCAGGAAATTTGAAAATGATTTTTCATTTTGAAAAATTATTTTAACAGAATATTTAAATAGATTTTAAGAGATTTCCAAAATTGGCCAAAAAGGCCCTGGAAGATTTTAAGGATTTTTTTAAAATCTGCAGGATATATTTTCCAAAAATTCTAAGAAAAATTAATTGACATCATTTCATGCTTTAAATTAATTTGGAATCTTTTCAAAATTTCTAAATATCTCTAAAAATTACTCAAATTTTTTCGACAAATAGTGAGTGTTCAGTTATTATTTCTACATAAAAAATCAACAATTTCCCTTACAGATTCAACATTTTGTAATAAGAACAATAAAAATTGTAACGTTAAAAGTTTAAAAGCTTTTCGAAATTTTAACAAATAATTTAATTTATTGTTTAGCTTTTAATATTTAAAGTACAGATCCATTAAAAAAATTATTTATTCATTTATTTATATTTAGAGTTGATAAAATAATCCTGTTTTTAATCAAAAATTTTCAGCTTCAACGGCTTATAATTTTTGACTGTTAAGTCTTCAAGACAGAATTCTAAAATTCTTTAAATTAAAAATATACGCTTAAAAATAAAACACTAAAATGAAGAATTTTAAAAGTCAAAGATTTTTGAATTACGCATTGTAAACTGAATGATATCAAAATTGAAAAGGATATCATTTCAACTTATTATATTAAAAACTGTTGAAATGAATTCCCGGTCATTTGCCGGTCCAGTGGCCACCTTGTTAAATCATATAATAAGTAGGATAAGTGGAGTTTTTTAATTTCCAAGAATCTATGTTGAGCAAATCCTCTCGAGAATATGCTCAGCATTTAATTTTGGAACAGAGTATTTATACAGCATTTAAAAAAATTTAAAGCCTTTAATGTTTAAACAAACAAACAAACAAATATATATATATATATATATATATATATATATATCATAATTACTAAATATACTTTCCAAAAATAAACTACAGTGAAATAAACATATTTTTGTTAATTACAGAGTTTTTACAGATCAGGTAATTCCAGAAAGTCGAGGAATGTCAGAAAGAACCTGCCAGCGTTGGGGAATTTTTGAAACACTTAAATTTAAGTTAATTATAATATTATGGTTAAAAATCGCAACTATTTTGTTGAAAATTAATCTCACTTGGTTGAGGATTCAAATTATTCTGTTGAACATTCAACTTTTTTGGTTGAAATACCCTATTTTTAGGATAAAATTAAAATACTTTTTGGTTAAAATATCAAATATCATTAATTTGGTTGATTTATCATTATTTTATTTGAAAAACCTAGTTTTTTTCAAAAGCTAGTTATATTGTTAAAAATTATATTTTGTAGATGAAAATTAATTGTTTTAATGGAAAATGTAACTTGCCCATATGTTTGGTTCAAAATGTACCTTTTTAAGTCGAAAATTTAAATATTTGGTTAGAAATGCCTATATATTTGATCGAAAATTCGAATTTTGTGGGAGAATATTTAATTTTCTTAGAGATTAATTCATTTTTTTTGGTTTAAAATTCTTTTAAAATTTAAATGTTTGGTTGAAAATTCATGTACTTTTAAAAAAATTCATCTATTTTGGTAGCATCTTTTTGGTTTAAAATTTATCTCTATTTTGCGGAAAGTTATTTATTGTAACTGAAAGTTTTATTTTGGATATAAATATTTTTGATAAAAACTTTAACTAAAAATTCCATTTGTTGATGAAAATTGATCCTTTATAGTTAAAAATTTAACTATTTGGTTGAAAAGTCGTATTTTTATTTGATTATTTAACTATTTCCTTGAAAATTCATGCATTTTGTTGAAAAATTATATTTTTTTGGTACAGAAAAAATCCCCTTGTTCAAAAATTCAACTATTCCAGTTAAATATTCATAATTTTTGTTAAAAATAAGTTTTTTGGATAAAAATAAAAGTGCTTGGTTGAAATGTAAACTTAATGTTTAGAAACTAATTTGTTTAGAATTCATTAAATTGGGTTTATGATTCATCACTTTAGTTGACAAAACTTTATTATTTTTTTGTTCAAAATTTAATTATATTGTTGAAAATTATATTTTCTGCTTGAAAAAAAATTTTTTTAACTGAAAATTTAACTCATACATGTTTTGTTTTAAATTTCTCTTCTTAAATTGAGAAATCAAATATTGGATTTAAAATTTCTGTTCTTTATGGAAAATTGGAATTTGTGGGAGAATATTTAAGCTTTTCTGTGACTAATTTCTCTATTTGGTTGAAAATTCCTTTTAAAAAGCAAATATTTAGATGAAAATTCATTCACTTTGTTTAATATTCGTCTCTTTTGGAAAAAAATTCATCTTATTGATTGAAAATTGATCCTTTTTGTTCAAAATCAGTTCAACTTAACTGATACATTTTTAATATAATCGTTAAATTTTCAACGAAAAAAATGAATGATAGTTTTCAAAAACAGTTAAATTCAACCAAAAAATGACCATTTTCTACCAAGAAAGCTTTTGCAGCTAATAAAGGAAAAAAATCTATAATTTCAGTTGAAAAACTGATTTTATTAACAAAAAAGACCCTAAAATACGCTCATTTTTTGGTAGAAAAATAATTTTTTCTACTAAAATTATAGACATTTTTTCCCTTTATTAGCCGAAAAAGCTGTCTTGTTAGAAAATTCTTATTTTTTGGTTGAATTTAACTGTTTTTGAACATCATAAGTCACCTTTTTCGTTGAAAATTTAACGATTTTGTTACAAATTTATCAGTTTAGTTGAAAATTAATTTTAAACTGGAAATTAATTTATTTTAACTGAAAATTTAACTATTCTATTTTTGGTTGAAAATTGAGCTTTCTTAATTAAAAATGTAACTATGTATTTTGTTCAAAATTTGTCTTTTCTGCTAGAAAATTAATCATCTTGTTTGGAAATTCATATTTTTGGTTTAAAATTTCTTCGATTCTATTTAAAGATTGATAATTTTAATTGAAAATTCATCACTTTGGTTTAAAATGTGTTCTTTTTTAATGAAAATTATTTATTTTAATTGAATATTTAACTATTCGGTTGAAAAGTGGTATTTTTTATTGGAAAATTTATGTATTTCGTTGAAAAATTGTCTTTTTCTCGTAGAAATATAAACTTTTCGCTGAAAATTCATTTTTTTTAAGATTCATCTCTTCAGTTGAAAATTCATTTTTATGGAAAATTAATTATTATAACTGAAATTTTTTAGTAGAAAATTCATCTTTTTCTTTGAAAATTCTACTATTTGGTTAAAAATTCATTTTTTTTCGTTGCAGCTTCACCATTTTAGTTAAAAATTTATTTCTTTGGTTGAAAATTAGACTATTTTTTTTAAATAAGCTAATTTTTCGGTAGGAAAATAATTTTTTCAACTGAAAATTTAATGATTCTATTTTTGCTTAAGAGCTTACCTCTTTTAGTTGAAAATTCTTTTTTTTTAACTCGTCCTTTTGGATTAAAAGCTACATTATTTTGATAAAAAGTTCAACATTTTTATAGAAATTTGGTTATGTGATTGTTTCCTTTTATTGGCAGGAAAAGCGTTTTTGCTAGAAGATTCGTTTTTTTTGCTTAAATTTAACTGTTTTTGACAATTATAATTAATATTTTTTGTTGGAAATTGTACTGTGTTGTAAAAAATTTATCAGTTTATTTGAAAAATAACTTTTTTTTAACTGAAAATTTAACTGTTCCATTTTTGGTTGAAAATTGATCGTTTTTAATTAAAAATTTAACTATTTTGTTGAAAAGTGGTCTTTTTTAGTTGATTATTTAACTATTTCCTTCAAAATTCATGCATTTTGTTGAAAAATTGTATTTTTTGGTACAAAATTAATCCTCTCGTTCAAAAATTCAACTATTCCAGTTAAATATTCATAATTTTTGTTAAACATTTTTTTTTATAAAAATAAAAGTGCTTGGTTGAAATGTAAACTTAATGTTTAGAAACTAATTTGTTTAGAATTCATTAAATTTGGTTGATGATTTATCACTTTAGTTGACAAAACTTTATTATTTTTTTGTTCAAAATTTAATTATATTGTTGAAAATTATATGTTCTGCTTGAAAACTGAATTTTTTTAACTGAAAATTTAACTCATACATGTTTTGTTTTAAATTTCTCTTCTTAAATTGAAAAATCAAATATTGGATTTAAAATTTCTGTACTTCATGGAAAATTGGAAAATTGTGGGAGAATCTTTGAGCTTTTTGGTGACTAATTTCTCTATTTGGTTGAAAATTCATTCACTTTGTTTAATATTCGTCTCTTTTGGAAAAAAAATCATCTTATTGATTGAAAATTGATCCTTTTTGCTCAAAATCAGTTCTTTCTAACTTAGAATTAATTTTTTAAACTGAAAATGTAACTGTTCGACTTTTATCGAAAATTGATCTTTTTTAAAAGAAACTTAATCTTCTGCGTTGAAAATTATAATATTTCGTTAAAAAACTGACTTTGATTGTATTGAAAATTAAGTTTTTTACTGAAAATTTAATTATTCTATTTTTAGTTGAACATTTATCTGTAAGAATAATTTCATTATTTCAAACTGTATATCCCTTTGGTCACAAATTAATTGCTGTGGTTGAAAATTGAACTATTTTGTTAAAAATTAATTTAATTTAAGGTTAAAACTTTATTTTACTGACTGAAAAAATATATATATTTAGATAAAAAAATCATTGATTTATTTATAGAAAATTTTACTGTTTGGTGAAAAATGCATATGTTTGGTTGAAAATTCATCAGCGTAATTACAAATTAATTTCATTGGCTAAAAATTCGTTTCTTTTTAGTTAAAATTTTTTTTAACTGAAGATTTAACTATTCTATTTTTGCTTGAAAATGTATATTTTTAGTTGAAAAAAATGGTAAACTGCAAATTGAACTATTCTAGTTTTGGTTTGTAAATTTATATTAAAAAAAAAATTTTTGTACGAAATTCATATTTTGGGTTTAAAATTGAAATATTTTGTTGAGAATTTATATTTTGGCTAAAAATTGATTGTTTAAAGTGAAAATTTAATTATTATATTTTTGGTTAAAAAAAGGTGTCGTTGAACATACGCTTTTCTAAAATTTTAACTGTTCTAATTTTAGTTGAAAATTGACCCTTTTAAATTAAAATTGATATACTTTGTTGAAAATGGGTCTTCTTTGATAGAAAATCAATCTTTTGGATTTAAAATTCAACTGTTTGGTTAAAAATTCATGTTTTTAGTTCAAGATTCATCATTTTAGTTCAAAATTCATTTCTTAGGTTCAAAATTGAGCTTTTTGATTTGAAAATTCAACTAAAAAGTATTTAAAATGTATTTTGAAACAAAATTTTTTTGGAATTAATATTATTAATCTTCTAGTTGTATGGTTAGTTTTATACCTAGAAGAATTTCGAAATTAGGTTTTTGTTGAAGCGACACAATTTCCCGCTAAATTTAAATAATATAACTATTATTAATAAAGATAGAAAATACAATTTTTTAAATCCTAATTCAAAATGCTCATTAAATTCTTAAAGTACATATTTAGAAACACTAATCCCAATAGTACTATGATAAATTATACATATAAAAATTATATTAATTAAAAATTAATTAAAAAATATATTTTCTATCTGTATTAATAATAATTGAAGTATTTAAATTTCGCGGGAAAATGTATCGCTTCAAATTGGAAATCATGAATTTGGTTGATTTATCATTATTTTATTTGACAAACATTGCTTTTTTTGTTCAAAAGCTAATTATTTTCTTAAAAATTATGTTTTGTAGATGAAAATTAATTTTTTTAACGGAAAATGTAACTTGCACATATTTTTGGTTCAAAATTTACCCTTTTAAGTCGAAAATTTAAATATTTGGTTAGAAATGCCTATATTTGATCGAAAATTCGAATTTTGTGGGAGAATAATTAATCTTCTTGGCGATTAATTCATCTTCGAGGTTTAAAATTCTATTAAAATTCAAATATTTGGTTGAAAATTGATCTATTCAGTTGAAAATTAGTTTTTTTCTAATTTAGAATTTATTTTTTTCAACTGAAAACGCAACTGTTACATTTTTTGTCGAAAATTTATCTTTTTTGATAGAAATGTAATCTTCTTGCTTAAAAATTATACTATTTCGTTCAAAATTTACTTTATTTTTATTGAAAATTAAGTTTTTACTGAAAATTTAATTATTCTGTTTTTAGTTGAATATCTATCTGTTTTTTTGGTGAAAATTCAACTATTTGTTGAAAACCCGTCTCTTTTAGTAGAAGAATTACTAACTGAACTTTTAAATATTTTATTTTTTGTAGAAAATTTATCTTTGTGAAATCTGTATGAAATCTTCGGGAAATCATTAACATTTTATCAAATCTTTACAAAATAAATAGAATATTTGGTAAAATTAATGAAATTTTTAATTTTTTAAAAAACTTTTAGAAATATTTTAAATATATCCGAAATCTTTGAAATCTTTGTGAAATAATAGAAGTCTTTGTGAAATATTGGAAATATTTGTGAAATCTTTATGAAATCTTTGGGAAATCATTACAATTTTATCAAATCTTTGGAAATCTTTGCAAAATATTTAGAATATTTTTTTAATATTTGTGAAATTATTTAAATCCTTGCGATATATATCAAATCTGTAAGAAATCTTTTTAAAAAATCATTGAAATCTTTTACAAATTATTTTAATCTTTGAAGATATTATTGAAATAGTTGAAAAAATTGGTAAAATTATTGAAATTTTTGGAAAATCATTCAAGTCTCTGTGAACTCATTTAGATCTATCCGAAAATTTTGAAATCCTTGAAATGTTTGTGCAATCTTTGAAATTTATCTGAATATTTTGCAAAATATTAAAAAAATTTGTTTAATCTTTAAAATCTAGGTGGAATCTTTATGAAATACAGAAATCTTTGTAAAATAATAGAAGTCGTTGTGAAGTCTTTTTAATCTATCTGAAATCTTGTCAAAATATTTTAAATCTTTGTGAAATTTTCATGAAATAATCCAAAAATTATTTCGTCTCTTTCAACCCTACAAAAATGTTAAAAATAGAAAAAGTCCTTCTTCACTTCAGAAAACAAACTAAAAATAAACCAATCTTCGCATAAAACCAATCAAAATGTTACAATAAAAAGAAAAAATGGCCTTTTCCAATTCAGAAAAAAACATAAACCCAAAATTGCCTCCCTTCTAACTCAGTAAAAGCGTTAAAAACAAAAAATGTCCCTCTTCCAAGTCAGAAAATACTTTTAAATGAAAAATTCTTCCCATAAACCCAATTAAAACCCAAACAATTATTTACAGTTGATCAAATTTTAAATTCTAACGAAACATTGCTAAACATTTTTGAATTCTTTAAACCTAAAACGGAAAATTTTGAAAGTAAAAGATATAAGAATTAAGCACTGTAAACTGAATAATTTCATAACTGAAAAAGTTAAGAATTGAACTTAAAATGAAGAATAAATAATTAAAATAGACAAATTTGACAAATTCCCGGTAAAAAAAAAGAAATTCACTCGCATTTGCCGGTTTCGCGGCCCGATGGTCACCCTGAATACAGTTGTAATTATAATTATACAATTTTATAATTTTAATAATTCACTTACAAAGTTGAACTAGAGAGTGCATAGGCCCGACACCCACCAGAAGGCCCTTCAGTTGATTATCCTTAATATCTTGGATCCATTCCTGAAGCAGGTACGTGATTAGTTTGTCTAAACCGAGCAAGCCATGCCGATAGGACAATTCTTTCAGTCTTAATTCCGATTTGTTCAGATGGGTTAATCCCAGTAGGATCCCCACGAGGGGTCCGCGACTGAAATCCACATGTTTTCCTTGATAATCCACCTTTACGTTAACCGCTGGCGAAAAAACCACACTCCTGAAAAATAAAAATAGCGAGAAAATGAGCCTGCCCTTTGAAGTCTTCATGTTCAGTGTCAACATGCCAACCTGCATTTTGAGAGAACTGAAAAAAGATATATAATTAATCAATTGAAAGCTGAAATTAATTACAAATTTTGTAGAATTTCCAAGGATTTAAAATAAATTTTAACTCTTTCTTTTTAATTTAGCCCATTAAATTTTAATACATTCAAAACAATGTTTAATAATATTTTTATCAAAGGGAAAAAAGAATTCTATAATCATAAACATATTACTTTTGTTGTTATTACTTCAGGAAAAATTATAGTCGAACTATTTAGGCAAAGATTAGGTTAAAATAAAACTTTTAGATCGCAGGAACTAATAAAATTTTCTATATTAAAATTTATCAAAATTTAATCAGATCACGAATTTCTTCTTCAACAAAGTTCTAGTTATTTTTTTTAATTCCATGACTTTTACAGGTTTATTAAACACTTTTTTAAAATTTCATGAATTTCCAGGTCTTCCAGGTCTTGTATCAACCCTGTTTATTGAATAAGTTAATTTAAATTTTTATTTAAGGGGTTTTAAATTATTTAAATTAATTATTTTAATATATTTTCGGAATTTTAAAAGATTTTAAAGATTTATTTATAGGGATTAAAAATATTTCTAGGAATTTTACCTTTTTTTCGAGATCTTAAATGAGTAAATTTAATTTAATTTATATGCAAGGGATTTTAAATAATTTCAAATACTTATTTTAATGTATTTTTATAATTTTTAAAGATTTTAACAGATTATAAAGACTTTTAAGACATTACACCAATTTTTAGAGAATTAAATTTTAAGGGATTTCTAGTGTTCCTAAGAATTTCCAGCGATTTTTAGATATTTCTACGGACTTCTAGAGAACTTTAGGGAAATAATGAAATTTTATTTTTAAGGATTTCGACGTACTTTAATAATTTTAAAGGATACGAAAAAATTACAAAAATTTCAAGGGGTTTTAAAATATTTAAAAAAATTCCAAAATGTTTCAAGACATGAAAAAAATTTCAAGGGATTTTAAAATTTTTTGTAGGACTTGCAATGATTACAGGGAACTTTAAATAATTTCAAATAATTATTTTAATGGATTTTTACCATTCCAAAAGATTTTAAGGGATTCCAATAAACTTATAGAAAACTTTAAGGAATAAATTCAATTTTATTTTAAGGGATACCTAAGGATGTTAACAATTTCGAGGGATATGAAGCATTAAAAAAAAATTATAAAGGATTTTAAAGATTTTAATAGGATTTTAAAAGATTGCCAGAGATCTTGAGGTATAAATTTAATTTAATTGTAAGCGAGTATGAGCGAATTAAAAAATTTCAAAGGATTTGAAAGATTTTAACAGATTCTAAAGAATTGAAAGACTTTTAGTTCAAGAAGTTTAATGAATAAATTTAATTTATATTCAAGGGATTTTAAATGATTTAAAATATTTATTTTAATAGATTTGATTGAATCTCCAAAGATCTCAACACAATTTTTTAGGGTTGGAAAGGATTTTTAGAGAACTAAATTTTAAAGAATAAAATTTAAAGGGATTAATAGTGATTCCAAAGACTCCAAGGGGTTTTAAAACATTTTAGAAGATTTTATTGAATCTTCCAGGATTTAAAGGCATTCAAAAGATTTCTTGGGATCTGAATAGGGTTTTTTTTAGAGAAATTTAATGAAAAAGTTTAATTTAATTTATGTCCAAGGGATTTAAATTTATTTTAACGGATTTTATCATTTCAAAAGTAAGGGATTTCAACGAACTTCCAGGACAATTTCCAATTGAGAATATTTGACATTAATTGATGATTCATCCTTTTAGTTGACCAATATTTTTTCAGAATTTAATCATTTTGTTATTGAAAATTTGAAATTAATGCGAGAATATTTAATCTTCTTCTCATTAGTTAAAACTTCATCTTTTTGGTTAAAAATTAATTTCTTTGGTTAAAAATTTAAATATATTGTTGAAAATTTGTCTTTTTGGTTAAAATTACAAAATTTCCTTTGATAATCCATCTTTATTTGTAGAAGAGTACTCTAATTAGTTAAAACTTCATATTTTTTGTTACAAATGAACTCCTTTGGTTAAAAACTTAAATATTTTGTTGAAAAATCGTTTCTGTTTTTGGCTGAAAATTTATTTTGCCCACTGACAATTTATCTATTTTATTTTTGGTAGAAAATTTGTCTTTTTAGTTAAAACTTCATGCATTTGGTTGAAAATTAAATTTGTTTAGTTGAAAATTTAACATTTTTGATAGAAATTTAGTCTTTTTTGTTAAAAAAATTATTTGTTTTGTAGAATATTTCACTATTCTACTTTTTGTTAAGAATTCATTTCTTTCATTCTTCATTCATTCTTTCATTCTTTCATTCATTTTAACTGAAAATTTAACTATCATATTTTTTGTTTGTAAATTTATATTTTTTACTTGAAAATTTATATATTTTATTGCAACTGTATCTTTTTAGGTAGAAAATTTAACTTTTGGGTTTAAAATTTAATTATTTTGTTGAGAATTTATTTTTTGTTTGAAAAGTGATTGTTTTAACTGATAATTTTTTTTCCTATTATATTTCGTTGAAAATTGCTTTATTTGGACATTTTTTTTCTTACATTTTAACTATTCTAATTTTGGTCGAAAATTTACGTTACTATTTGGTTACAAAATTAATAGTTGTGTTTGAAGATTCATAATGCTAGTTGAAAATTAATTAATTTGTCTGAAAACTCGTTTTTTGTAATGTTTAAAATTTACTTCTCTAACTGAAAATGGAACTATCCTATTTTTGTTATTATAAATTCATATTTTATCGTGGAAAATTTATATATATTTTATTGAAACTGTATCTTTTTGTAGAAAATTAAACACTAACTAATAACAATAACTGAAAATTAAAATATTTTATTTTCAGTAAAAAATTTAAGCAATTTTAAGCTAGAAACATTAAAAATTGACGAATACTTTTTTGTTATGAACTGAACGCTCTTAAATTAAAAGTTAAATTATTATTTACATTTAAAATAGTTTAAAAATCCTTAGAAAGCTTCAACATTTTATTTCCCAACCTTGAAACATCTACATGATATTTTAAAATATTAACTAACTGTTCTTTTTCTTAATTAAAAACTCTCAAATTGACTGGTCTAAGAATGGAATATTTTATACTAAAATAATACTTGAAATTCGATAAAAACCTTTAATTATGAATTTATTATTTTGGCAGATTTCGAACAAAAAATTTAGAAGCTTTTCAAGAATTTTGACGGGCTTCAGAAAAATAATAAAAACATTTCCTAGGAAAATTGAAAATGATTTCTTATTTTAACAACTAATTTTAAATGAATATTTAAAAATATTTATAAAGATTTGAAAAATTGTCAAAAATGGATGTGGAACATTGGAAGAAAATTTCTTTAATTTGGCAGAATTAAAAAAAAATTATTTGAAAAAATGTATAACAACATTTAGATGTTTCAAGATTTTGAAAGACAATTTCGAAGCATTTCAAAGATTTTTAAACTATTTAAAATAAAAATAATTTCACTTTTAATTTGAGCAGGGAATTTTCAATTTCTTGTTTAAAAATTTATAGTCGGAAGTGGATTTTATTTAGAATAATAATAATTCTGACTTGGAACCGGGAATTTGCAAATTTGAACCAATTCCGAGATAGACTGGAAATTTTCGAAAAGGAACAAAACTTTGAATTGGAACCAATTTTGAGTTGAAACTGGTATTTATCTAAAAGAATTATCATTTTTCTTGTAACTGGAAATGTTCCATTTTTACTAATTCTAAACACGAATTAGAATTTAAAATTGTTTAAAATGGTATAATTTTGAATATTTTAAAATTAATTCTTCAATTTAGAGCATTGAAAATGATAACGTGGATTTATACTTTTGAAACTGAATCTGAATCTTTGAACTTTACAATTTACAAAAGTTTAAAATTAGTTATTTGGCAGTTCAACTTCCATTTAGTGGGGTTGAGTTGCTCCAGAAAATGGTGAAGGCCACGGCGTGGTTTCCTGGGGAACCAGAAGAACCGTCGGTAGTACTCCAACGGTTGGGGGGATACAACCCCACCCTCAAGACAGCGTCCTGGCGAATAGTTAGGCATAATAGGCCTCAGGA
>JAWWLR010000127.1:30378783-30390728 GCA_035041075.1 Acraspis erinacei | reverse complement strand
TCGTAATACGTATCCTAATTATTTTGCAGCAAAATATTGTTTAAACTAAAACTAAAATCCATAGCAAATTTAAATTACTGACCGGAACTTATTAAAATACAGAATGTTCTGTATTCTTTTAAGTCTGATAAGCAATCTCTACAGATATAAAATAAAAATGAATTCTTTTCTTAAAGAAAAGGGAAAATAATTGTTATATTAGTTAAAGTTGATTATTTACAAAGATATCTACATTTTTGGTATTTGAAATTTTTTAAGTTTATTATGTCTGAAAAGCAGATTCAATTACATAATATATGCAGCCAATTGTTTACACAAAAAACAAAAAATATTGTCTCCTTCAATTTATATTATGTATAACAAATATAAATGTTAATTATTCACAACATTCTGCGCTCAGGTAAAACTAGTAAGCTATTTTAATAAATTTACATTATTTGTATTTACAAATTTTAAGTAGAGTTCATTACAAATATATCTACGGGCTAACGCTCAAAAGCCAATACTTTTGTTAACAATTAATTTTTTTACGTTGAAACAAACAAATAAACTAAAGAATGTTTAAAATTCATAATATCGTCCCCTATAGGTTCGTTAGAAATCCACTGCTCGTTAATTCTAAAAAATATCAGTAAGGCGGTTAAACATAATTTGGTTAAATGCATTTTGGTCCATCGAGAAAACTAATAAAAGTAGATATAATTTATTTTATTTAGATCTGGCAGATATAATAATTTATTAATTTAATCGACCCGTTTAAAAATTCTTGTATACTCTTGTTATTAAAAAATTTATTATTTTCTTTGCCTACGTATTAACTGAATGCATCTTTTGGTTGAAACTTTAATCACTTAGTTGAATGTTGTACGCCTATGCTAAAAATTTATTTCTGTTGTTCAAACTTGAACTATCATTTTGCAAAGATTTTTTTCTTCTAAATTAATTTTTGTGACTGAAAAAATTAGTTGCACAAATTTTAGTTCAAAGCTGAAGTATTTCGGTTGAAAACGCGTTGCTTTTGTTCACATTTAACTGTTTTATATTTAACTTATAATCATTATTGGTTAAAATATCAACAACTACATGTATCGTTATGCATTTTTTTGATAGAACTTCATTTCAAAATATCAATTTTCAATAAATACTTCACACTTTACATAAGCAGATTAATTTTCAATTAAAAATATCTGTTTCCAGCAAAACAGTTGAAATTTCAACCAAAGGGATGCATTTTTAAGTAAAAATAGGAACCTGTGATAAAAAAGTTGCTCAACCAAAATATATTAATATATTATATTATATTATATATATATATAATATTATATATTGTATATTATATTATATATTATATATTTATATATTAATATATTATATAATATTCTTAATGAAAGAGATAAATCTTAATTCCAAAAAATATCAATAATTAATTTAACTCTCCTCCACGCACTTAAATTTTCACTTAGAGATTATCACTTTTCAATAAAATAGTTAAACTTTTGACCAAAGACGTCAGTTTTCAACTAAAAATATGAATCTTCAAACAAAAATGTGAATCTCTAACAACAATAAAAATATTATTGCTCAAAAAAGTACTTTAACCAAAATTGCCAAACGAAGTTGTTGAATCCTCAAGCAAAGGAGATTCGTTTTCAATAAAAAAAGTCGCATTTTCATATATGAATTTGAAATTTCTAGTAAACCGGATCAATTTTTAAAAACAAAAAGAAAAGCTTTAATAAAAAAACTTGAATATTTATCCAAAAAAGATTTCAGTTGCAGTTTTCAACACCAAAATATGAGCCTTAAACGAAAGGTAGGTTTTCTAAGAAATAGTTGAATTTTGAACCAAAAACCTTTATTATTATCCAAACAAGATATGATTTCTACTAAAATAGATATATTGTTCAACTAAAAGGAGAAATATGCATAAAAATAGTTAAATTTTTATTTAAAAAGGATTTCAATTGACATTTGAAAACTTAAATATAAATTTTAATAAAAAAGTAAATTTTCTACTATTCCCTAGCAAAAGGAACGTAATACCTCTATATTTCAGTAAAAGAAATTCTGTAATACTTGTGCTTCACCGGTCACTCTGTATTTTTCGGTTCAATAAACAAATAAGTAGTTTATATCCGAAATAAATGTGTTTAATTGATTATACCGTCAAATAAATCTGGCTATCCTCACAGGATCCTTGCGATCGATACGTCGTTCTTTGGGGATAAAAAATAAAACAAAAAAGAATCTGTGAATTGAAAACAGTTTACGTGAAGTTAAGTGAACTGTGGCAACATAGACCCATAAGTGTAAGCTTCTGCGAGGTTTTTAAAGATAGTGCAAGTGGACAACCCTGGCATATATAGATAATCACTATGCGATTAATCGTTAGCCAATATACATTACGCTAATAATTCAAAGTGAATCTTAAGAAAGGCGCGACTTCTTTCTTCAAAGGAGACACCGCGGGAGGCAAAGAATTTCCAGATTTTCTGGCCAGCTATCTGCCTACGGAGCTGCAGCGTCCCGTCTGATCCTGTCAAAGTCATCAGCATACCATCGATTCTCAACTACGCCAGCGTCTCTAAAACTTCTGTTGCGTAAGTCTAGAAAAAAATTGTCATCATTTAAAAAATAGTAAGAAGAAATTGGCGGCTTCTTTCTTCAACAACCGCCGATTTTTAGTTTATAAAATTCATCAAATATTGTCAAAATTTCGTCTTGATCCGAAAAATCAGGTTTAGGATTTCGCGATAAAAAAATACTACGTCAAACTTGCGTTCTCAGCCTATAGTAAGAATTTAGTAGATTACACAACCAAAGAATCGGAAATAAGTGAAGGTTTGCATGAAGCACCTACAACGATGGATGACCCCATAATATTTGTTATCCAGAAACTAAGTGATATGGAAACGTTCCAAAAGGAAATTGAAGATGTAATGCGGATTTGGAACACTGAAAATGCTTAGAGCGCCCGAGAAATTGAATATTTTGCTAATCGGCAGAATTGGTTGTTAACGGAAGATGAGAGCTTTAGTCACAGCACTAGAGAAAAAGATACATCTTGTGAAAATCGGGTTCCATCAAAACCCGGACATTCATCGCTTCCTCCGTAAGAAAGTAATTCACCAAAATATTCACCTCCGAAAATTCCGAAGTCCAAAAAATGGAAACTTCATCTCTTTCTCCAATAGAAAATAATCGAACGAAATGGGATAAAAATTGTAAAACAAAACGCAGCGGCACTAACTCAAGGACTCTTCTTAGACGACTTCTTAATCGTCTCGTTTACAGGCAAAATCCGTTTCCATTACAATGTGTATTCCCGTTAAGGAGGTCATTAGAATTGTCGAAGAATTGAGAGGACGTGATGATGTCGGTGTCGATGATTTTATCAAGTCAGTTAAACGTGCCAACTGGAGAGGCTCGCAACCGGATATACTTTTGGATTTCATCATAGGCGAAAAAATTAAAGATCAAGCAAAACGCGCTATTCGCTTCAGCTCAATAGATGATTACGATCAGTTCTTCTCCGCCTGGAGAGAAAATATAGGCATAATCAGTTCAGTTCAGTTGCGTCGGTCAATAATCGAATCCGTTAAACAAGCAGGGAAAGAAACTGTCCACAATTATAGTATGCGGTTTCGACTACATTATAGTGAAATTATTTACGCGGAACAAAACCAACAATCAAACCCAACCTGGCGGCGCTTAGCAATTGAAATTGATGAGAAATCGGGAATAAAAAAGTACATTATGAACTTAAAGGATGAAATCGGCGCACAAGTTCGTCCTCTGTGACCGAGTACTTTCAACGAAGCACAGCAGGAAGCAATAGAATCTCCAAAAGATCAGGACACAAGGAAAACCAGTGCTATATCAAAAATAATCGAGATGAGGTAGTCTCCGCAATATCAGAAAGATTATTCTCAATTCGAGCAAACTTATGATCCACGTCAAAAATTTAGCATAGTGTTCTCTGCGGGAAATGACCATCGCCGTACAAGTGAAAGAACAACATTTAAATTTCAAGGAAAAGAGCATGTGTTCGTAGTTGTATCAAATGTTTTCCCACTTGCAGGAGATGAAGTAATCAGAGTTCCACTCATGCACAGTTATAAATTTAGCCTTTCAAACACTCATATATAATTAGAAAACGTTAAACATGAATTGCAAGTTGACAGGATATTTGTACCAAAAAGCTCGATTAAAATAACTACCACGTAAGTAGAAAAAAAGCAGGGGAATGTGCTTATTACAGTTCATCCACATATCCCAGACTGAAAATACAGGATTCACAACTATGAATTACGAACTCCAATTTCTAATCAGACGGAACAAATGATGACGCTTTCAACTACGGAAATTCATCCCAAGGACATAACTGTTCAGCCTGAACACGAAGAGAGGGTACCTTTTATTAGGACCAAGGGATTATACAAGAGATTATAACTTCTTGGAGCAAACACGAGACTATCGCATATTGAAGAAAAAAATCGAGAAGAAATAAACAAAATTGTCCAAAGCTATCACAATATTTTTACCTTAGGAGGGTAAAAAGGTCTCCCATGCATAAATTTACCAAAACACGAAATTATCTTAAAAGATCAGAGACCCATTCACTTTCCTTCTTATCGCCAACCAGAGTTTCATAAAGCTGAAATCAATCGTCCAGTGAAAGAGATGCTGAACAAGCGAGTAATATCCATATCAAAATCACTTTTCAACTCACCGTTGTGGGTAGTTCCAAAAAAGTTTATACTTCTGGAAAGAAAAAATGGTGCATTGTCATTGACTACAGGAAACTCAACGAAAGAACTGACCTAGATGCATACCATCTACCAATCATCGAGGACATACTCGACCAGTTAGGAAAGGCAAGTTCTTTTCAGAATTTGATTTAAGCTCCAGATTCCATCAGATACCTATGGATCCAAAATAAAAAAAATACACGGGTTTTAGTACGCGGGAAGGTCATTTTGAATTCGAGAGAATGCTGTTCGGTCTTAAGAATTCTCTGGCAACCTTCCAGATGATGATGGACACAGCTCTCAGATGTTTGGTAGGAGTTTGGTATTTTTGTGTACCTTGACGACATCTTCGTATTCGGCTCAAGCCTCAAAGAGCACAATGAGATTCTCTTCATACTCTACGAAATAATGCGACAAACGGGATTGAAGTTACAGCCTGATAAATTTGAGTATCTCAGACCAGAGTTATAATATCTGAGTCACGTAATAATAAAATTGAAGCACTGAGGGACTTCAAAACTCCCGCAAAGCCAAAAGAAGTGAACTCCTTTCTGGGAACCGCCGGGTATTATTGAAAATTCATTAAGAACTTTTCTACCAGGGCTAAGCCACTCATTGAACATAAATAGGAAAATCGTCTCTTTCATTGGACATCCGATTGCGAGAAAGCCTTGAAGATTTAAAGAACTGCTTATGGTCAGGGCAGTGAAGATATCCAGATTAAAAAAACAATTTATTTTACCAACAGATGCACCAATTTAGGTCTCGGGGCTATTCTTTCTCAAGAAGGTCGACCCTGTTGTTATATTTTCAGGAGACTCAATAAACCCGAAACGAATTACGACACAACAGAAAACGAACTGCTTGTCTGGGCACTCAAAAGATTGAGGCGATACCTGTTAGGAATAACGTTCATAATCCGAACAGACCATCAGGCTCTGAAATTACTCTTCATATTAAAGATCCGGAGCCTAGGCTACGCGGATGGAGACTTTACCTTGAAGGATACAAGTATTTGGTTGAATATATAAAAGGAAAATAAAGTAGAGTCACCAATGCTTTATCCCGTATGCATCCAACAAGTGAAGGAGACAGTGAGGAAGGACATCCAATAGAAGGTTTGGTCGTCAACGTCGAACAGGAACCTCTTGAAACCCCAGTTTCTGTGCCGGAGGTCTTGTACTTGCCCATAACGAAACTAAAAGAAATAAGTTAGATTCAGAATGGTTGGTTCCAGCAAAAATATTACCGTGTTCCAGCCAAAATAATTACGAAATTCTGTTTGAAAATAAATATAACTGACAATTCCTGAAAATCTTCTGAAACCATACTATCAATGAACTCATATTTTCAGAATGCGGACTGTCTGGGTCATCCTTTCACTCATCTTTTCCATTTCCTGCCTCGTAGTGACTCCACTCAATAATGTCACTATTTTTGCGGAAGATTTAGGCGACGCTAGATTATACCCTGAAATGGCAATTATATGTGTCGGTCGACGTAGACAATGTAAATACTAGGTTTAATAACATGATGAGCCAGAATGAATCAACAATTAACATGTGTTTAAATTGCATAGAACAATTTGAGCTGAATCTCATCAACGGTAATTTGAAACGATTAGGTATTAAGTGTAGCGTTTTATATAAGCTGTTAGGAGGACCACACAATAGAAAAAGAGGAAAACAAACATATAGCTTCTAATCATCAAAACCAAACGCAGGTAATAAGAATGATTTTAAATTCTGGCTCTTATGATGGTGAATCCCTTTTTGTTCATATCCAAAAAACCTCCGTGCGACTAAATCAAACGAGGACTTGAATAAATGATAACACAAAACAATTATTTATTTTAAATCAAATAGTAGTCATGACTCTGCTTACAGATGAGTTAAACGAAGATATCAAACTGTTCATAAATTCAATTAGCGACGGCAAACATGTTATAGTGCATACGAAAATTTTAAATCCAGAATTTCTCATTGAAATCCTTAAAAGTTTTGAAGACAAATTTAACGTAAATTATGCTTTGCCAGTCAAATAAGTGAACTATCAACATATTATTGACATATCGGAAATGAGCATTGGTTTAAATAATAGGAAATTATTGTACTCAGTTAACATACCACTATTTGAAAATGACGAATATTAAATGCAACATTTAATGCCGATACCGAAAAAACATGGTAATTAATTTCTTATACCTGTTCCGAATGAACAGTACATTTTTTTAAACAATCTGAAAACCATGTATGTCCATATGAATGAAAAAGAAATATTCAAATGCAAGTTACTCGAAAAAATCAAAATCGTCAGCGGTGTCATCCGAAACCAAATTATCCGTAGTAGCATTAGAAAACTAGATTAATCAACATGTGAAATACCCGTTCCCAAAATCGATTAGCTAGTTTTTATTAGTTTAGCAGAAAGTGAAGGATATATTATAGTTCCTGATATATCTATAGACTTGGAAACTGCCTGAGAAGGAATCATTAAAGAGATTAAAATTACCACAGCATCACTTTTATCGTCAGAAAGCAATTGTATATTAAACACCAAAGGTACCCTAGTTAAGTTCAAAGAAAGTAAGGAACTGACCAAACACATCTATTACACAAAAAATATATCTGTTTCGTATAGCAGTAACGATCTAGATTTACTCAACAATAAATTTAAAAAAATCCAAAAACAGATTGATAATGAACAATTACTGCAAGCAGGTAGAACATTAAATGATATCAATCATATTTAAAATAGTATCAAAAATGAACGGCGAACTACGCATCCTATGAAAAAGTGATTCTTAACAAATTTATAGATCTTTTTAAAATGCAGAATATTTTTCTACACAACTTTCCACATATTTTGCACAGTTTAACTGCAAAATTAAAATTTTTATTTTCCATTATTTTTTAGGCTATCAATATTAAAATTTTCGATTTTTCTAGAAAATTCCAAAAGTTTTTATGATAATATGGTAGGGCATCCAAAAAGCAAAATCTTGCTTCTCTTGACAGTTTTTCATATCATGCGTTACTTATCTTAAAATGATCATTTTCTTGTGTTTTTTTTAGAATTTTGTAAATTCTATTACTCTGGTAAATTTGGTTTTATCAAAAAAAGTCATTAGGATAAATTGTTCTTTTTAAATACTATGAATATGCGTACAGAAAATTTTTTAAATATTGAAAAAGGGGTCTAAAAAGTATTCAAAATGTACTAAGTTTTTTAATTTTTCTCGATAGTGGCTGGCTAACGAAGCTGACCTTTATTTTAGGAGACTAAAATAGTATACTAAAGACCAATCCAATTTCTCAATTATGTCGAAAGTTATCGTGCCAACCAAGCTAAGCTGCAAATTTTAAAAACACACAGATGACAGACATATTCGTAAAAACCTGTTTTTCGGATTCAGGGGGTCTCAAGACGTGGACATTTGCCAAAAACTGTGAGAAGGGGTCAAATTTTGACACAAATCTAATACCGTCTCTGGTAAGAATGCAAACCAAATTTATTTCGAACAAAAAATCGACCTTTTTGGGGTACATAATTTTTGTCTTATTATATCTTTTCGTATCTTGCATAGTTAGATCGCAAAATGGAATTTTTGATTTTTTGTAATTGTTTCTTTTCATATAAAAATTTCAATTTTAGATTTTCCATAGAAATTCCAAAAGTTGTTACTATAATCTTGTACGGTGTTTAAAATTGAACGCTTTTCTTCCTTTATGCTTTTTTCGTACTATAGGTTGTTTGCCGTAAACTTATATTTTTCGTTTATTTATTTTTTTTTTAAATTCTATAGCTCTGACAATTTTCTTTTTATGAAAAAGCCATGAGGATAAATTATTTAAATTTTCGGGTACTCTAATTATTAGGAAATAGAATTTTGAAATTTTGAAAAAATATTCTCAAAATGTTCAAAATGCCCTAACCTTTTGAATTTTTATCCAAAATCAATGGCTAAAAGGACTTGGCCTTGAGTTTCTAACACCCAAAGAGTGTGCTAAAAGCCAATCGAATAGATTAATTTTTTCAAAAGTTATCGCTTACAGCCTGACATGCACATACGCGTATGTATATATATATATAAGAAAGTATCAGTTAATTTTTCTTTACTCTCCAAGAAAAAAATTCTAGCAACTGATTTATCAAGGATGTTTTCTGAAAGCTTTTACAAATTGTTCTCATAAAATTAAATCATCGTATTCAAACAACCCTTTTGTAGTTTTTCAGATTTTTATATTCTCATCCAGAGAAGGTATTATATTTGTGCAAAATTTAACCCCCACCCCCGGTTTTTGTCAAATATCCACGTTTTGAACCCTGCTGAATCCGAAAAACAGGTTTGTACGAATGCGTATGTGTTTCTTTGTGTGTCTGTTTGTCTGTTTTAGCTTGTTAGCCCGATAACTCTCGAAAGAATTGACAGATTGGATTTGCCTTTGGTACACTCTTTTAGTGCCCGAAACTAAAGGTAAAGTTCGTTATCCAGCCATTTTAGATCAAAATTCGAAAAGTGAGCACATTTTGAAAATTTTAGAGATCATTTTTTACGAAATTTGAAAATTACATATGCGCGTGTTTATATTACACTAAAAATTGAAATATTTATCCTCATGAGATTTTTCGATAAAATGAAAATTTTCAGAGATATAGCATTTTCAAAAAAAAATAATAATAAACGATAATTAAGTTTGGAACCGCCTACAACATTGTCATAACAACTTTTGTAATTTTTTTTTGAAAAATCGAAAATTCAAATTTCGACAGCATAACAAAATGATGGGAAATCTAACACAACGCTGCTGAAGGATGGTTACCTTCACAGCATAAAACACTTACCAGCTATGAATCTCGGTTTGAACTAATCACCCCCTCCGCCCGCAAACCCTCATAAATCGAATTTTCGTGGGCGACTGAGCTTAGGAATATAATTCAGAAGATAGGAAGAGGTAAGGCTGACGTGTAGACTGTATGTGTAACGTTTAAATCGTAAAAATAAAACTGGACATTAGCAAATTCAGTTCTTGTTCGAGTGCGAAGCATGAGATACGTGATGAGAACGTGTTTGTTAAAGCCGAAGGATCTTTACAAAAGAGAATTCACTATGGTCAAGTTCCTGTTGTCTATCGTTTGACCTTTAGTTAAAAAAAATATTTAGTAATATACAAAGGCCGAAAGCGGATTGCAAGGGAAATACATTATTGATCGCGAAGCGGGATATAAGTATATTTTCGAACGCGATTCGCGAGAACCAACAGTCGCGCGCCCTAGGAGCGCTGGAACTTACGAGCGAAGCGAGGCGCGTGCGCAGCGCGCGATAAGGATGTGCCCGTTAAGCGGACGGATTTTGAAATAATGATTTAGCGAGGGCTTAAGGTCGTTGCCATGCCAAAAGTCGGATATCAGAAAAAATAGTTTTTCTATGATTTTAAGACTCAAAATATTATAACTGATGTCATTTGAAATATTAAACATTATTTTTTTATGAAACATGTTAAAATTCACAACAACAAAAAAAGAGCATTAATTCTACTATTTCCAATTTTGAAAATAAATTTTTGTATGTCGACTATTGCATCTTCTATGGCTCTAAACCGTGACAACAATTTTGTTTAAGAAAACAATTTTTTAAGCAAATAATTATATTGGAAGATTATTTAGTTATTTTAAAATTAGAAACAGTAAAGTTGTAGAGAATGTTTTGCCGCAAAAAAGAACCAGAATTGATTAAAATGTAATCATTTTTCAAAAAGTGGTAAGAATCGATGATCGGAGAAAATTGAATTGCCAAAAATATGTTTAAAATTAATGGTTTTTTTCTTCTGAATATCAATATTTTTCATACATAATAATGTTTTTTATTTGAAATGACATAAACTATAATTTTTTTATTCTTACAAGCATAGAAAAACTAATTTTTTTAGATATTTGACTTTTGGCACGACAAGCACCTTAAATGAATACCTGTTATTTTCATTAGGCGGTTTCCTTCTTAATGAATGGCAGGGAAATAATATTTTTTATCGCGCTTCTAACCCGTCTCAAACCGAAAGGCATGTTTCGTTTCATTCTCGAATAATTTAGCTTCTATATAGCTTGAAAAGTTTTCAAACATCGTGTGAGTCCAAACTTGATACTCGATGAGGGCTAGAATTTAATATTTATAATTCACTCTATTCCGGAGGTTCGATTTTGTTTGGTTTTCGGCCGCCGTGATAAACTTATACTAAAACTTCAATTTACTGTTCGACGAAACGAACCTTTAGTTCGTGAAATTAAAATTTAAGTCCGCAGCGTGCATATTTATTTGAAATCCATTCAATTTTTGTTTAATTTCACAAATTTAGCATTTGTTAAAATTTGAACAACTTGCTACGGAAATGAGTTCCTCTGTACAACAACTATATTTGTCCAATTAGTCAAATTATAAGTATTTTTTCTAATATTTAGTTATGTGCTTAACGAATTAGTTAGAGTTGAATTAAAATAAGAAATATGAGATTGTGTTAAATTAATGTTTGAATTCGCATATTAAATTTATCGTGTGCGAGATGTCCTGTCTGACAAAACAAAAAAAAGGGAATTCGGACGAGGAAAAGTTTCAAACCTACTAAGTCTAAGGTTGTTCTCAATGCAAAAAACAAGAAGGAAAGCATAAAAAATGAAATGTAGAATCGCAGGCATTCATTTAGGCTTAAATTTATAACAATTTTATTATTATGTAATTATGTGTTTCGATAGTAAAGCAATTAATGAATCTTGCTTAGATCATATTATTACACGCGACATTGTTTCTAAAATTCATATAATTATACATATAATTGTTTGCCAATAATAAATGTATTATTATTATTATTAATATTATTTTAAATTATTTTAATTAATTAATTAATTAATTAATTAAAATTTTAAAAATTAAAAATTAATTAATTTATTTCAATTTTAATTATTATTATTATTATTAAAAATTTTGTCACAGGCTTAAGATGGTTATTGCCCAACATGTCGAAGACATTTTTGGTCAGTTGGATTTTATATTTTTTGTAATATTTTGCACGGGGCTGTCCCGGTATATATCATCAGTCACGGACGCATTTATAATGCAATCAATTGATCTGATGAGAGCAGTGTGCCCCCGACATATTGGACAAAGCCTGGTTTTTACCCCATCATTGACGGACTGGGTTG
>JAWWLR010000127.1:30333597-30344530 GCA_035041075.1 Acraspis erinacei | reverse complement strand
CAATGTCTATAAACAACTATTTTGCCATCCACTAGCCACAAGGAACGAAGAAACTCTATCAGCTGGATCCACGATAATCTGTACAAATGCCCCTTTCATGTCGGAAATCTGTTAAGGCATGATGGCACAAGTTCCATCAAGTTCAGTCCGTTTTCCAGACATTGATTGAGTGATGGATTTCCCTTCTTTTTAGCCGAAGCATCAAATACGGGCCAGATTCTTATCGTGCTATTCATTTCTATGCTCGGACGATGCTGCAAATAATGACCTACGCGTGAAATCTCGGTTTCCGGAACCGTCGTGTTTAATCTCTGTTGAGCTACGCCATAGTTTTCGTGTAAAGGCGCTTGATCGTATTTCCACGGTAATTTTACTTAATATCTACTTTACGATGTAATTTTAGCCGTATCTCTTACCAAATTTCGCGTATTTTCATTATTTAGAAAATCATATTCAGCTTGAATAGGATCTGTGATACCGAGAATGTCTAAAACCCAAAGATCGGATACATTGGTCTCCTGGATGAGCAATGTGGTAAGCATAGCAGCAGTTTCGGATTTTTCCTTACGCTGTTCTGGCAATTATCCCATAACCGTCCAACCCAACAAAGTTGCTAACGCGGTTAAACCATTGTTCTGGCAACATCAGCCCCGATAAAAACATCAATAGATTCTTTTCGACTTACGATATCAGATAGGAAAATATTACGCTCACGTAGTTCGTTAACCAATGATTCCTCCTTAACACATGGGATTGTATCGCAGATTATATCTCGACACAATACAGAGAAATTACACGCGTAAGACTCATCGAGATTTTTAAAACGCATTGTAAATATATCATTCTTTTTAGCCTTCGATTGAACACCGCTGAATAAAGAATGTGCTACTTCTACATCTCCACGTGGAACATAACTTAACTCTCTTGCACAATCTGACCGTAAGTATGAGCGATGCGACGCTGTATCGATAATCGCTCTCACAATTTTCTCAAACGAATCAGAATATACTTTCACGCGAAGCGTCTGTACATAGACCTTAAGCCAAATCTCTGTAGAGCCATATCTATGCGTTCCTGGTTTTCGACTTCTCTCTGTAGAAACTCCACAAGCTTCTCCAGTCTATTCTTCGTGTCGTTTTGACCATTAGCGTCAGTCGTCTAGTATTGTCCACTCCTCTGCCAAGCACGTAGAACTTCCTCCAGTTTCTCATACACATTTCCCAGTCATGCCCTCTGACTTCCTTTCAAAGCATTTTGAAGTACGAGTCCCAATAATTCGCGAACATAGTATTCTACCACAATATCGTCGCGTCTAAAACGATTCTTGAGACTCGTCATGACTTTAGTGTAATATCCCGCAGTGGGTGAAAAACTACGCACTACCTGCCGTGCTCGTGAATCCGGCGCTGTGGCTTGGATCAGGTACTGGAATTCGTCTTTATTCTTTATCGAAACACCTTCGTGGACTTTTTTAAAATTACTCCAAAATGAAAGCCACGCCTTCAAATTTCCATTAAACCTCGGCAGTTCAATTGTCGTCAGCTTTAATTCTCGCCCTGACGGCGCTGGCTCCACTGCTGTTACTACCGTCAATACTTGCCTACTTGTTTCCAGGAATTCGTTGACCTTCAATCTCACCGATAAATACGTTGACTTATAATCATCATCATTTTCCAATCCTTTATCGTTCGTATCGTCATCCAGATCCGACTCGAAAAGCTCCTTGTTGTAAGCAGCGTGTACGGTGTCCTACTCCGCCGCCTTGGTTTCTAACAGTTGAAAAGCCACTATTTTTCCTCTTTAGGAGTGTCACTTCCGCACTTTACTACGAAAACATTACACACTTTGGTAATTGCTGCTCGAAGAGCCCTTCTCACCTCACAAAACTGAAAACTTCCACACTTTTTGTAACTCGATTCAAAGAAATAGTCCTGTCACTGTCGCCCCTAATGTCGGGAATCCGGTGATCGGTGTAAAACTCTTAAAATACAATATGAATGTTCTCAATATATAAAACATTGATTTAACGCGTTCCAAAACTACTTATTCTACGAAGCCACGCTTTCATATGAAAAATCTCCGTCTGTTTTCCAATTTTCTTGTTTTCAATTTTGTCCGCCAACTTCAAATCTACTAATCCCTAACACACTCGGTGGGGAAGTGAGCAGTGTAAGGAAGTGGTTATAGAATTTTTAGATGGATCTAGAATTCTCATATTATTTATTTAAATAACACGGTGGCTCCGCAATACTTCTCCGACCTAGGTTGCTGATCGATCTATCTAGCAATCACCCCGAGTGAAGATCCTCACACAGTCGTCATGTGAGGTTCTCCACTTTGGCCCATTAGTATTGAAAGGTCTTCGGTTCAGCTTTCATTCACTCTACTGGCACTATTTTTATTACACAACATTCTAACCATTCTTTCCACGGTCTGCCTCTAGGCACGCTGCCCCCGCGTGGTAAAGTTTCAATGGGTGAACCATGGGCCAATGATGGCGTAAGCGTGGGTTGACCGTGGGTTGAGCGTGGCTTAAGCGTGGGATAAGCGTGGTTTAAGATTGCGTCAATCTTCACCCACGGTGGTCCCACGGACCACACATGGTTATGAACAATGGGTCATGAATGGCTAGTGGCACATCTGCCATGCTTCGCCCACGGTCCAACGTCATTTGGTTTGAATTGAACTTAGGCCGAATTTTCGTAGATTGACACAATCAATTTTCAATCAATTTTTCATCAGAACGTTGGAAAAAATTACTTTTAATGGACTTTGCACAATTGTGGACTAGAAACATCATTAACGTAAGATTAATCGATTTTTCAAGATAATACTCGCGTGACAAAGTTTGCATGGCTTTAGCATGGCAATAAACTTGAAAATATCTTTGCCAATAGCCGAAACGCCTCTAAATGGTAAGTTCACTAACCGGGTGCACAGGATCGCCCACCAGGTAGTTTAACACGTATTCTACAAAAACTTTGTCAAAATTCAAATTTTTCTTATATCCAAAATAACTATCAATGGTGAGTCGATGACCCGGATGCTCTGAATAATGCACCAGGTCATTTGCAACGTCATCCACGAGAACTCTTTCGGAACTTAAATTTTGTCCATAACCAAAACAATTACAAATGTTGAGTCGACGACCCGGGTGGGCAAGATCGTGTACCAGGTAGTTAAAAACTTATTCTACAAGAACTTTTTCAAAATTCAAATTTTTCCAACACCCAAATGGGTCATTGACTCACCATTTGTAATTGTTTTGGTTATTGACAAAATTTAAGTTTCAAAAAAGTTCTCGTAGATGAAGTTTTAAATGACCTGGTGCACGACCCGGCGCACGCGGGTCATCGAATCACCACTGATTGTTATTTTGAGGGTTAGAAAAATTTTAATTTGGAAAAAATTCTTGTAGAATACGTGTTTAACTACCTGGTGCACGATCCTGCCCACCCGGTTCATCGACTCACCATTTGTAATTGTTTTGGTTATGGGCATGATTTAAATTTCAAAAGAGTTCTCGTGGATGACGTTTCAAATGACCTGGTGCATGATCCGGCGCACCCCGGTCATCGAATCACCATTGATAGTTATTTTGGGTATTAGCCGGTGCACCCGGTTAGTGAACTTACCATTTAGGGACGTTTCAGCTATTGGCGAAGATATTTCCAAGTGTGTTGCCATGCTGGAGCCATGCAAACTTTTTCACGCTGGTAGTATCTTGAAAAATCGAGCAACGTTACGTTAATGATGATCCTAGTCCACAATTTGGGAAAGTCCATTAAAATTAATTTTTTTTCAACATTCTGCTGAAAAATTGATTGTATGATGTTGCTTTTTGAAAGTTTCATCAAGTGCAATAAAAGAAACTAGTTATCCACAAATCCGTTTGAAAAAGTGGGAAAATTTAGTAGATTGTGTTCAACTTTGAACATTTTTCCTGAGTCAAAGTCAACCCAAATCACGTTGGACCGTGGGCGAAGCATGGCAGAGGTGCCATTAGCATGCTTGACCCATTGTTGCCACGCTTATCCCATGCTTACCACAAGCTTAAGCCACGCTTAACCCACGCTTAACCCACGGTCATCCCACGGTTATGCCTTTGTTGACCCATGGTTCACCCATTGAAACTTTTCCATGCGGGTCATCATACCCGAACCATCTTAACCGACTTATTTCCCATGTGTCAAATACTGTGTCTTCCGCACCACAGTCTTTGAGAATGATCTCGTTACTCACTTTGTCCATCAGAGGTTTCCCGCATATTATGCGCAAGAATTTCATGTCAATCGCGTTAATTTAACTCTTATCTTTTTCTTGATAGATCCATGTCTCACTGCCATATAGTATAGTTGGTACAAATACAGAATTATGTATTGCCATTTTAGCTATAAATAGGTTTAGCTTGTAATAGCTTTAAATTTTAGCTTTAAACTTGGCGAGTGACTGATCAACAAAATTGAGGGTTAATGAGTGACTAATGAAATCATAATAAAATCATAATTAATGAAAAAGCTAATAAAAATGACTGACTAATTCTGGTTTATAACTAAAACGGGCATCGAAAATGGCTATTTTTTTTAAATTGAAATTTCCTAATTTGAACTTTGAGTATCCACAGTGACTTCTTAACGCAGAAATCGAAAAAATATTAAAAAATAAACTACTATTTTTTTTAATTTGAACTCTTTTTCTCTTCAAATTAAACCTTATTATGCTTGTAAAAAATATGTGTGCATAGAATACATAAATAATTGTTTATAATGGTATAATCAATTGAATAAACAAAATTTATTTTTCAGGGATTCAAAATCAACAGTTTTTGTGTAAAATCTGAAAGAAATTAATGTTTGATCACGATTAGCTGTGATCACTTTTAGCTGAAAGTAGCAATTACTTTCAACTAATCGTAATCAAATATTAATTTTTTTCAGATGAAGTTACCAAGTAGCAACTACTTGTTAACTTTTTAGACAATTTTTATGAACATATTCATTGCTATACAATTTTTGAATGAATATACTGATTTTTTTTCTGCAGTATTAAGTATATATGCATTCAAAAGTTATGAAAATGTGCATTTGTTCATACATTTTTTTTTAAATAAATAAGAATTGTTGTAAATTTGAATAACATGATGTCAACGAGTCATTGGCAAACAATTTTTAGTTGATTCCGTACAAAAAGTTCAGTCGATTCATTTCGCAGTTTTTGTGAAGATGCATTGGTTTATAAGAATTATTTTAAAAATTACCAAGTGTTGTCCATTTACAGACTATGAAAGTAACGAGTCACTGTCAAAACTTATATAGTTGATGCGGCACAATAAAATAGAGCCCATTCATTCAGAAGATATATAATTATGTATTTGTTTATTAAAGTGCTTATAAAATAAAAAATCATTGTAGATTTGCAAAGTATCTTAATAAAGAGTCAGTGGAGAGACTTTTAGTTGATTTTTTACAAAAAATTGAGCCTATTAATTCAAAAGTTAGTGCGACTGTGTATGCGTTTAAAAAATGGTTTAAAAAATGACCAAAAAGCGACTATTTCCTACTAATCTTTATCAAATTCAATTTCTCTCAGATTTGTACAAAAACTATGATTTCAAGAAGTCAATCATTGCAAATCTCGGACAAATAACTTTTTTGATTTATTATTAATTTTATTAATTTATTCATTAATATTAATTTATTTATTTATTACGGTATTAACTATTTTTATATTATTCTATGCAAATAAATCTTTTAGAAATATAATAGGCTTCAATTTAAAGAGGAAAAGATCTAAAATAAAAAAAAATGAATGATAAAAATTGATTTGTTACCCAGGTACTTTTTATACACTACGTACCACAATGCTTATCAGTTTGAAGAAACGGCTCTCAAGATCGTAGTTTTCACCTAAGTGACTTTTATTAGGGGTCAGTGCATGCAGAAAAGAATTATCTACCAAAATTATTTCAGAATATTTTCAAAAACGTTGTACCATCTTTCATCATTAGTACGAGATAATTTGCACTTAAATTTTGATATCTTAAAATTACCTAGATCCCATTTTTTATTTACAACAATATCGTGTGTTTATTTCTATAATGTTGTGCCAATAGAGAAAGATATAGATTTGATGTATTGAGCCTTGTAACAATAATATCTTTCTTTTATATCCTTGTCTAATCCATTCTAATTTCTCACTCAATAAGTTCTATAACTAAAAAAGGATTACTTAATTAGCTAATTAATAAAATTATTTTGTATTTTTGCGTAATTTAATTTCCATACAAAATTTGGTAGAAAATACTCTAGATAACTAATTATTTTTTGTTTAATTCCTTTGTAAAGTAATTGTGTTGCAAAATATTTATAGATTGCGCATATTTCTTTGAACAAAAGATTACCATAAACGATCATCGATCGATAAATTATTTATGAGAAAGAGTAAATGACTAGCTTCAAAAAAACGTAACTTGTGCAATGACATCTTAAATGATTTGATTGTATAAAGTAACAACTTTTCCGATAAAATTAAGTTTAAGTAATACCCGAAAAACTAAAGGTAAATTTTGTCGTATGTACAATTTTTTGCTGGTAAAGTTTACATGCTATTTAGCGAAAGTTTATCTACAATGGAATAAAAGCTGTCGTCTGCTGCGTCCTTAGCAGCAATGGGAAAGCAGCAAAGTATAAGTAAATTCGAGCTATAAATTAGGGCACCAGACTTAATAAGACTTATCCGACATGAATTTAAAAAAACTTCTCGCGAATAAAAATAATGAACTTGATACAACAATCATCGTTTCTTTTTCTACCAAAACGTAAAATAGGAATCGTATTAATTTTGAGGTTGAAAGCAGTAACGAGATTTCTAATTATTTCATATATATTTATTTCAACATAAAATTAAGTTGAAATATTAATAATTGACAATCAATGCTAATGTAAAAGTATATTAAACATTTTTATTTAAAAAATGGTTTCATGAATAAAATGTCAGGACGGAAATTCCTACCTCACAACTTGTAAACTATGGTCAAGATCCGCGAAAAGTTCAATTATTTTAAAAATGAAAATGTAATAAGTGCACTGTTTTTAAAAATCTATTTTCCTAATTTCCAGACCTATTTCATTTATATACTTTCATGCTCTTCGCACTGCAATCAAATACATAGCATACGTCACTTTTGGACTGACAAATTATTTTAAGACAGTTTAAAAACATGAAATTATCTTAGTTTTGTTTAAAGTTTATTCGCTAAGGTTAATTTCTGTTGAAGCGAATATTTCAACTGAAATCGATGTAAATATACTTTATCATCTGTATTTTTTACGTGAAAATTGATAGTGTTAAAACTGGATAAAGTAAGACAAAAAATATTTTGAAAATAACTATATATTATTTTTGAGGACGATTCTAAAAAACTAAAATAAATAACAATCGCTCGCGACTGTTTGTTCTCGCACTTCGCGCTCAATAATGTATGGAACTCGTTCTACGCTCTGAGTCTCTGTAATTCCCCCACATTTGTGCACAGACCTTTTAAAATTAAAGGTCAAAGCATCGACAATTTTTATTTTGCACTAATTTTTATTCTAAGCTACCCTGAAAAATCTACCATTTTAATAAATTTATATTATAATAATTCATAATATACCTTGATATTAAAACATGCGTATTTTTATTATGTTGGTTTTATAATTAGAAAAAAGTCTGCATCCAATAAAAAATAAATTTTTGTTATTTAACACTTTATTTCAACTTGTGTAGTTTTACTATAAATTTAATTAATTTATTTTCAATGCTACTTTTTACGATTTAATCCTAGACTGTGACGCGAAGTCATTTTGACCCGGACTGATTTTAGATCTAAAAAAAGTGGTCTCAAAATTCTGAAAATGCTTTCACTTTTTGAATTTTTATCCAAAACGGCTGGATAAAGAACTTGAACTTCAATTTAGGACACTGAAAGAGTATACCGAAGGCCAATCCAATCTATGAATTCTGTCGAAAGTTATTGATAGATGGACAGATACATTCACGAAACCCTGTATTTTGGGTTCAAATGGACTCAAAACGTGGATATTTGAAAAAACAGCACGGGGGTGGGGGTCACACCTGACACAAATCTATCTTCTCTGATAAGAATGTAAAAATCACCGAAAGGCATACAGTACATTTATTTAAACCAAACTTTCATCCTGTTCAAAAGTAACGGGATGATTTTTGGCACTCTTCCGAACAATTTTTAACATCATAAACGTAAATAATTTATTTTGATGGAAAAGAATAAATATAATGAATATTTATGTCAGGCAGAAGCGCCTTTACAGAGGCAACCATAAGTGACTAGGTGATGTGAGAGAAACATCATGAAACTCGCATGCAAGTTCCATTTACGAATGAAGAACTAATAAAGTTAATTTTTTCATCTTTTTAGCTTATATATTTTTTTTATTAATTGCTCCTTTGTTTAATTTTTCTGTTTCTTCGGTTGTCTTCTTCTGTAGGGATTAACACCAACTTTCAATAATTCTGAAAATTGTAAAGCACAAATATTATTCTAAAGAATGACATTATTAAATAAAATGTAATGACTCATTGATTTAAACTAAAGATGTAAGAAAGTATTTCCATACATATCTCTGGATTTTTTTTATAATCCGACACGCGTGAAGGCAAGAAGACCAATTAAGATGCATTTCAGAAATTCAGTCTCAAGGGACCGCGTGACATAATTTTTAAACAAAAGATATTTTCACAATTACGTTAAAATCTGAGAAAAAACGTGTGACCTCTAAAAGTCAACTATCAATTCGTTTTTGCTCGATTTAAACGTAAGACACTTCCTTGAAAAAAGGAGTAAAATGTAATATTTTTTTAATGCTAAACTGACGACGTAAAATATTTAAGTCGCATATAAATTGTACATTAAAAGAAAAATGATTTTGTAATTTATTTTATAGGGTCAGTACACAGAACAATTTTGGCAGTGAATCAAGAAAATATCGGTACGAATATAGACGACGCGATATTTTCATGATCTAAAAAGTATGTCTTGTTTCAAGAAAATCCACGTGAATGAAGAAAATCTACTTTCTTTAATCTAGTAAATTTTTCTTGGATCGAAGAAACATTGTATCTTTCTTATTCGTAATGATATTTTCTTGAGCTTATATCAATTTTTTTTGCATGTAGGGGTGGCGGTGAAGTGTGATAACGGGTGATAAATCGAACATTTGGAATCAAGATTAAATTAGTTATTAACTTTTTTATTACAAAAGATAACGTATATCTCTTATTATTTGCAGGAAAAAGATGGGCGTCTTTATGTATATTTATTGTCCAATATTTTTCATGAGCTTGGCAAGTCGTTCCGAATTTTAGGGACAAGCAGTCCATCCCCTTTTCCAACTCCCTCGATTTTTCGGGACTACTACACACAACCAATAAATTATTGGTAATTTTATACTGACTGACATTTTACTCTTGTAATTTATTAGTTATTATTATTTTACATTTTGTAAAATATAAGTTGGGTGAGACTCAAAAATGTTTAGTATTTTACCCAATAAAAACATGAAAGATAAAACAAATTTTCAGTCTGGAAAAAATCGCGTTCATAACTTAATCTAGTTACGTGTGTTTAAATAACATATACTTACTAGTTTTAAAGTGTTAATTAAGAATATTATTCTGAAAATATTCGCAAACAATATTTTTAATTTTTTAAACTTAATGTATTTTCCTCGCGCTCCGCGCTTGGTCTTTGTATATTCCCCACACTTGTGCCCAGATTTCTTTTAAACTAAAGGTCAAACCATCAACAACAGTAATTGGGTGATCGTGAATTTTCTTTTTCTAAAGTTCCTCTGGATTTATCGAAGACATTCTCAACGCGTATATCGTGCTTCGCACTCGAATTTGTCCCTCAAATTCTGTACCATTTTCATAAATGGATATTATTACAATTTATAACATGATGCATTTATATTAAAACAGGCGCAGTTTCATTGAATCCTTCAAAAAATGCGCATTCTTTTAAAAAAATTTGTTATTAAACATTTTATTGAAACTTCTGCCAGTTTTCAAAAACTGAATTGGCTCATTTCCAATTTTATTTTTACATCAGCCTTACCTTTTTCTAACTTCTAAATTATATCCCTAGCCTCAGTCACCTACGAAAATTCGATCAGTGGGGGGTTGTGGCGTGGCGATAGGGTGGGGGGTGATTAGTTTAAACCGAGAGTCATAGCTGGTTAGTATTTTATGCTGAGACAGTCACCAACCTTCAGCAGCGTGGTGTTAGATGGATGTTCATGCGATCCCATCTGGTAAATTTTGGTTCTATCAAAAAAAATTAATTAGAATAAATTGTTCGTCTTTGTGCATACTACGAATGAACGTACAGAAAATTTTTCAATCCTGAAAAAAGTGGTATCAAAAAATTCAAAAATGGGCTCACTTGTTGAATTTTTATCCAAAATGGCTGGCTAACGAACTTGACATTCATTTAAGATACTAAAAGAGTTTACCAAAGGACAATCCAATCTGCCAATTCTTTCGAAAGTTATTGGGCTAACAAAAAATCCATTCACGAACGAACACAGACAGGCCTACAGACAGACACATTCGTAAAAATCTGTTTTTCGGATTCAGATGGTCTCAAAACGTGGACATTTGACAAACAAAGTTGGGGGGGGGGGGTGTAAAATTCTACACTAATCTAATACCTTCTCTGATGAGAATGTCGAACGTTTTTTAAAGAATTTTTTAATTGTAATGTTTTTTGAAATGTTTATTATTATTATAGTATAAATGTTTTCATCAAACAGTGTGTTATTTTTCAACGTTTTCTTCTCTCGATCTGATTTTTTTAAGCATAAAAGAATGTTTTACTACAAAAAATTTACAATTTGTTTTTCAGCCTTAATAA
>JAWWLR010000127.1:30160652-30174006 GCA_035041075.1 Acraspis erinacei | reverse complement strand
GGCCACGGAGCTCCACGCGGGGAGAGGGGGTTCAAAAAGTGGTTCAAAATTTCCACGTGGTATATGGATGGCCCCTAAGTCTGAAATTGAGAAGAATCGCGAAATTTTGAGCAATTACGGTTTGAACGGATAAGAAAAAACTTTGTAAAAAATATTTTACATTTTTCTCAACACTTTTTAGATTGAATTTTTTTTTGTTCTTTTAATTATGTTTAAAAAAATTGGCTCTACATTTGCACATTTTACCGAAACATATCCTTTTTAAGTCTGTCCGTCCATCATACTTTTTTTGAAGGAGGGTAAGTGATCTGATCCGAAATTTCGGCCCTACTTTGAAGCCTTAAGTCCTACCTTAGTAGGCGCTGGGAGCTGTAAAGTAGCTTCTGAATAAGCAGCAATTTCAATATAATTTAGACTCTACTTTGGCGCTAAAAGTATCCGAAATCGGCGGTTTTTCCACGTTTAGAGTCAAATTAGTGTCTGTATTTAAGACAAATTAGACCGTCTTTTGAGGCTCAAACTACTGCATGTAGGACTTGTGGCATCAAAGTAGGATCTCTATAATCTCACACTAACTGAAAAATCCGCAAGTACTAAGAAACGAACCTGATATCGCACGCACGCACTGAGTATTAACCAAACGCCTAACGCCCCAACTGATTCAGCTAACGGAACGCGTTAGGATGTCTTCAATAAAAATCATTAGCACTTGTCTAATACTTCAAGGTCCAACATCTTTTTAAATCCAATACAATTATTTAATTAATTACTTTTTTTTTACTTTTTGTGTCTTTACATATTTGAAACCATTTTTAAAGTGTTCAATATAAATTTGTTCTATGTTTTAGAAGTAGTCTAGGGGGGTCTTCAGTGAGGAGAAATGGGGTCCTAAATCCTCATTTGCAAGGTGTTTCGTTTCCACTACTACGCCGCCTCACTCAGCACGCACAAATTCCGTCTCACTCTAAAAATTATTTTGCAAATAAATGAACGTAAGGCTCTAATAAAATTTTAATAAAAATCCGTAAATTTAAATTATTATAATTATATATTATAAAATTCTTTTTTTATGTATAATATTTGTTGTGAGCGATAGAAAATATTTTATTCTTATAATTTGTTGTAATTCTTAATCACCTACATGACTGTTGAATACACACAATTTCATTCATTATTTATAAAAATGTTTATAATGACTTATTAATCGACAATATTTAGTCATTTTCCATTATGAATATTATTCTCTTACAAAATTTCAGCTATTTTTGTTAAAAGAAAATATTTTCCTGTGATTGAACAATGCAAAGAAGTATTAGCCCAAGTTTTAAATAATTTTTACTTTATTTTCATGAAGTTTGAACATTGTAGGCTAAAAAGATTCAAAGTAGGAACTGTATTGAAGGGGATTTTAAACAGTGTCAAAGTAGGGTCTTGAGTTATAAAAATGTATGCTTTAAATATTTAAAGGAGCTTCGGAGAGGTGTTACAGCGTCAAAGTCAGTTCTTGAATGTGACGACTTTAGCCTCTAAAGATTCAAAGTATGGCCTATTGATTGAAATGGAGTAAAAGCATGCTCTAATGTTCCATTCTCTAGGGGTTAAAAGTTCAAAGCAGGGGCTATACGTTTAAATAGCTTAAAAGCAGGTTCTAATAAGGAGCTGAAACTTCAAAGTAGGGTCTACATTTTGACTTGGGGATGGTTGGGGAGGAAATGTAGGTGTATTAAGGGAGGGAAAATATTAGAGGATGAGGCTTGAACGACCCAATTAGTTTTTTTAAGGAAAATAATTTTTAAAAATAATTAAAGTTTTTTTAAAACGATTCCAACCATTTTTTTAATTTAAAAAATACATCCTACAATTTTTTCCAAAATTAAAAAAATCATACAACCATTTTTTTCATAGCAGTTTGTTGTTTGAATTATTTTTTATAGATGTTTGATCTATTAATACTTAATTAAGATCTTTATAGCCTAAGAAAACCTTTTTAAAAATATTTTTGAGATTGGTGAATTTAGTATCTTCGTAAAACACACAAAAATAAAGTTGATAAATCTGAAATTTAAAAAAATTAGTTTCATGATGTTGACTCTAAATCTATTTTTTTAAATTATAGCTATGTCCAGACGACAAGTATTATGTTTTCAAACATATTTTCATTTTTTAATTGTTCGTTTATGCATGTTGACAAAATGAATCAATTGATATATGAAAATCTTTCTATAACTAGTTGACCATCTGGAATAACGATGTATATAGATTGGCATCAATGTGGCAAACAATCAATTAATTGTCTAATTAAGTACGTGCCATATTTAATAACTTTGACATAAGTCAAACGACCTATTTTAAAGCCTTCTATTCGAACTTATATTGCCAACTGTGTTATATAGATTTGAACCCAGCATAGTAATATATTTCGACGTTGGTTTATAAACTCTAATTATTAAAAACATATTTATCTATTATTTGGGATTATAAAAGAAGGTATTTTGATTTAAAAAGTAGAATGTCAATCGAAACTAATGTGGATACATCGTCCAAATGACGATCAGGTTCTTCACACAAAAGGCATTACAAAAAGTTGGAAATAATTTCATCAATTAACGAAAAAAATTACCAACGATCCCTACTCAGTTTCCTTGCATCATAACAAACCTTTTAGAATAATAAAATTATATAAAAAATATTTAATCCGAAATAAGTTATTAATTAAAAATCTTACATTTTACATTCAGAAATAAATTTAAATACAGGGAAGATTTGACTGAGTTTAAGATGGTCAATATCTGAACTTGAAAATTTAATCATACCTTTTCTTAAATTCAGATAAATTTTACTTGAATCCAGAGCACTTTTTGTATAATTTATGGGTTCACCTCTAAATATAAGATGTAACATTTTCAAGTATTCAATTTTGTTCTGTAATATAAATTAGATTGATTATTTTTTCAAATCAGATTCTTTTCAATCACTTCAGAGGTTTTCATTATCATTTTAGGGCATTTTGAATATATTTTAAACTATTGTGAAAAATTCCTGAAAATAAATCAAGAATATAATGACCTGTTTGCTGAAATTTTTATTTTATTTTCATTTTGTTTTATTTTGTTTTATTTTTATTTATTTTCTTTTTTTCTTTTCTTTTAGTTTCTTTTATTTTAAATTATTATAATTTTTTTATATTTTTTTTTAAATTTTATTTTATCTTTTTTGCCTTGATAAGGGTGCTATGTGAGTACTGAAACGTTGGTGATTATTTTTTTCTTTTAATGTTTTTATGGTGATTTGATAGTGATAGAAATAAAGAGGACGAAAGAAATAAAAAAGAGAAGGAAGGGGATTTGGTTGGTTGCCTTCTCATTTTTCTTTCCTCCTTTTTATTTTTGTCTAAATGAATAATTATTTCTTCTTTTCTTTTCTTTTAGAAGAGGAAGGGGAAGTCGTTTTTTTCAGATTGCAATGGAGATATTTTGTGGTGGTAGTCCAAATTTGGTCATTATATTCTTGATTTATTTTCAGGAATTTTTCACAATATCTTGATTGTTGGACGTTAAGGGAGGGGATTTTAGATTTGATTTTCGTCTTATTTAAAATTCTTAAATTTTTTATATTTTAAACAATAAACATTACAAGCTACATTTTTTTTAAATGTGAAAAAATATCATTTTCGTAGTTTAACCAATGTTAGGTTTAAAAAAAAGAGTAATAATATGCCTACAAAACATTTGTCTTAATTTTGTAGCCGATAGATAACATTTCATGAATTTTCAATTGTTTCATTCTACTGAAACTAAGAAATCGAACAGAAAACATTAAAAGAAAGGACTTCCTTGTTCTACCTCGCGAGTACCATTATACATATATTGGCCCATTTGTAAATTTTTGAATAGCATTGTTCTCCAAAAATTATAGGAGTGTATGTATACGACTTTGGATCTATTAGTGACCAGGCTAATGGAATCAGTACACGCGGATTTTAAAACAACATGGGTTAAAGAAAAAGTTTTTAAGCATAAATCCTCATTATTCAAGTAAATGACTAAAATAAGTGCAAAAACAAAATCATCGAAACCTGTAAAATTCATCCAGTTTCTTGTTGATAAGGACTGGTAGCATATTTATATACTGCGTTTTCAAGAATCAGGCACACAAAATGAAAATTTATCTCATTTATTTGAAAAAATCGATTTTATACTTTTAAAAACACTTTTTTCAAAAACCGCTCGGATAATTTTGTTAGCATTTATTTTTCACACTATATTTGTGGCTATGTTGCGAAATCAAGAAAAAATTAAAGTGATCTGACCTATCATTTCAAGTTGGTTTAACCATATCATAAATGGTCATGTTATTTATAAAGATTTAATTCAATAGAAGTTTTATGAGAGAATGTTACATTTTAAGTCAGAGTTCAGGAATCTATTTTCTGCATGCGTGTGTCGCAATAATGAGCTATTTATGACAAGAAAAAATGGCACAAAATGACTTTATCTGTTCAAAAACTAATAAATCTGAAAACAAGGATTCTTTCAAGGCCTAGTATACAATGTCCTTCATAGATTGAAATATTGTACCAAGGGCTTCCGCATTTTCAAATGAAAATGAATCTCGACAACATGAAAGGTGTCAAGTCAAAAAGACATCAATACTCTTTCATTAAGGTTTGCCACTATAACCGGGAGTGCATTATTGTGGTAAGAAGAAGTAAAAGAACTAGAATGACATGTGACCGCTAGACGCTAGACGCTAGAGTCTAGACTATAGAATAGTTCTACCTGGTTCTACTTTACGGCCGTGTTCCTAGAAAGGAAGCCAAGAGCAGAGTAGATACATTTCAGGGGACAACAGAAACTCTGAACTCGGCTTCGCGGCAGGGGTCCCATCCACAAACTTCCCCATGCAGTCATCGAATCAGTCGTTAGGATTAAGTGCTATGGAACCACATATCAGATAAATCAGCTAAATTCTATTCGAGATACTTTTTTTGTTTAATTCAATTAAAAATGTTTTGATACAAATTTTATTGAGGAAATTTCCAAAGTTTTGGTGCGTAATAACAAAATTGAAAACTTTCGATTTTATGTTGTTTTTTTTCTTTTTCAGATTTCCATTGAAAAATCAAATATTCTGAAAAATAAAAGATTTTCTAGTAATCTTATGAAAAAGCATATATTTTTAAGTGAGAATTTTATAATTGTAGATAGCGCTTCTAAATAACAATATATTAAAAAGCAAATTAAAAAGTATATGCAAAAAGGTTCAGTCTTTCGCATACGGCTACGCATATACCCAACATATACCATTCTCAATTTTACAGTGACGTCTTGTGAAATACATTATTTTTGTCTGTTGAATTATACTTAAATTGTTAGGTATAAAAATACAATTAGAAATTACCTGGATAAATGCAAAAATATATAGAAAGTTAAGATCTCCATAAAAAAAAGATAGTTTTGAAAGAAAGTTACACTGCCGAATTAAGAACTAGTATATGGGAAATCGACAATAGTATACAAATGTAGCAAAGCGAATTTCACACTCTTCTTTGAATTTTTGCCAATTTACACGTGTATCGCACAATTATTTTTAAAAAATTGCAGAAAAGCGCCCCCTTTTCGTGCATATATAAAGAGTGTTGAATGTAGCGCTATCTCTAAAAGCATCTGAAAAAGAGTAGAGTGCACAAAAGTAACTAGGAATTTAAAAAGAGATCTTTAAAACGAGTGTGAGCAAAAATAACTAAAGTGTCAAGAGAATCATGTACTGAAATACGGAGTCGTCTGCAGCAAAAAAATGCTTGTTTTTTTTGGTGAAATTGTATCGAACCCTTTTTAAACAAAAATTGAAAACGAAGACTCAACAACTTTAAATAAAAAATTTCTTAATTTTGAAGAAAGCAAGAGTTTTGCGTTAATCTGATAAAATTGCAATCCATGGACGAAGTCCTTGTTTCTTCAAGTACAAGCCAGAAGAAAACCTTTGGATTTTTTTAAATTCTAGGATGTTTAAGAATTTTTAGATTTTAATTTATAAAAATTGCTAACATAAACTGTAATAAAGTGTGAGTCCCACGCAATTTTTGATTGCAGAAAAAATGAGGACGATTTTGCACAGCTTTTATTTTTTGCAATTGATAAACTTGGCAATTATTTTTGAAGTGAAACTTCTTTTGGAACGGGAGTGAATTGAAAAAAAAACGACAGAAGGGAAGTCTCTGTCTCTTTTTTACGCAATGTCTAATTATCTATACCTTCCCTCTGTAATGGCATCTCTGTTTTCTGTGGCAATTCGCTATTTCTCTAAAGACTCCTCTTTGATATCCCCACTGGAGCCACACTAAGGAAGCATTTATATGATCTCTCTCTTTCTCTCTCTCTCTCTTTCTCTCTCTCTCTCTCTCTGCCTCGTTGTAGACTCTCTTACTACGTGATCTGCTAAATGCTCATAATGATTCCTCACGAAAAATTTTAAAGTTAATTCATCAAAGTTTCACTTCCGTCGTGTGGCCCCAATGCTACAAACTGTTTTTTTGGTGGGTTTGTTTTGTGAATTTCTTTTCAAAAAAGTTTTTACTGAAAAAATTGTGTCATAGCAAAAGGGGTTTTGTTTCTTTTGAGTTTTTTATTTTCAGAAAAATGTAACCCGAGGAACTTTAATCTTTCCTATAGAAGGAATTATAGTTTTACTGGCCATGCTCCAGGACAAATATTGTTTTTTTTTAACTGGAAAAATTTAAGGAAATTTTATTTTTATTTTTGAGTTTTAGTTTTTGTGTCTTTTCTTGAAAACTACTAGGATTTTAAGTTTCTGTTATGACAGAAATTCATGTACACTTGAGGCCGACCAGCGAAACCTTTTAATTTTTTATTCATTATTGTTTTTCATTTTTTAATTTTGTAGCTCTTTTTGCTTGGTTTAGGGAAAATAAAAATCGAAAATTTCAGATAGGAGAATGTTGAAATTTTTTACAATTTTTAATCATAAATTCTTAAACATTTCAAATGTACTCATTATTCCTTAATTTGAAAACTAATTAATCAAGAGTTATTTTTAAAATTCCCTCACTGTCTATAGTGAGCAACGTTCTCGAGTATTAATAAAGACATAAACTGGGTGTGACGAAAACTTTCCAACTTTTTTCAGAAAATTTGGGAGGGGCTAGAATTCGATAGAATCAGGTTCTCGCTCTCTCGCATGCACTATATCCCCCCCCCATTATCCCTTACAACATAACTATTCCTAAAAGGTTGCTACACAATTTTCTGTCACAAACGCATTAGCGCTAGTTCTCTTCTTGGCCGCGTTAAATAGATTCGTCAAAGAATTCAGAGAATGAGCTAAGATGTAGAAGATATAGATAGACATATGATGCGAGGGGAGAGCGATGAAGGCGGCTTCTAATTTAGTAGGGATGAACACTACACCGGAGCTGCTGACTATTTTCTATGTTAATTTTATCGACGATTCTTTTCTAGCACCCCCGTTGTTCCACTCATCTTATTATTCTTGTTTCATTATTCGGGTCTCGTGGCTACCCTCTTTCTTAAACGTAAGAGATACCTTCTCCCCCACCTACCGATTCTATATAAGCAACACTTGTTTCGAGCTATAAGGATTCACAAATTCTAAATGGGCCCGGCACTTTTATTTAGCTGAATTAAATTATCTTCAATAGAAATGTATGCATAAGAGAGCGAAAATAAAAAAAAGAAGAATTTCTTTGTAACAGCAGCATGGCAATCGTGATATTCTGCACATGTTAAACCTAATTAATGTCTAGTGACCTCTTGCTATGACTTAAGAAACTAATGGAAATAACTGAAAGTCTGCGTCAAGTTTCAGGAACACATCGAAAAATTTTTAAACTTCTCACATGGCTATTCCTTTCAAAAAGTAAATAAATATCTCTATTAGGCGTGAAACGAAGCGAAATTTAATAAGCTTTCCAGCAGTTTTGTCAAAAAGTTTCTTGCTTCTTTTTTGAACGAATAATCTTGTTGCAAATTCAGCAGTGATTTTTAATACTACTCGAGTTGACAATTTCCGACGACAGTGTAAGTCTACTTGGCAAAGTCTTTAAGTAGGGTATTTTTTATTATTAGATAAATCTTCAGTTCTTTCCTTTAAGTACCTTTAGGTTAAGAAAATGGATGTACTATTATTATTTATTCGTAAAAATTAGCACACAGAATCGTAATGGGATCCACCAACATAGGAAAAACTGTGGGTTCATTCATGTTGCGGCTCAAATGAAAGTTGTTGTCCTTAGGAACTTGAGCTCCAATAGATTCCTGCAGAGACCCAAATGGGTCCACTTTAGAGCAGCGATTCCCAAACTTTTTTCGCTGTTTCTAGGGAGCGGTAATTTATTTTCCCAAACAATTTCAGAGTTCTAATAATTTTATGTTTTCAAGATCTGCGAATGCTTCCTTTCTTAGTGAAAATATTAACCGATTTTTATGCACTTTTTTCCCATATTATTAAAATTATATCATGCAATTCATTCAGCTTATTTTAATTTAATTGTGTCATACCTTTGTAACTATAGTTATTGTAAGAGGTCTCAATTTCATAAAAATGAAAGGGTCATTCATGTTAGGTAAACAAAAGTCGTCGAGTGTTCGCAGTGGGGAGCCTGCCTCGAAGCCTACCGAGCTACCCGGCCCGGGGTGGCATCCCCCTACCGCCGGGTAGCCACCCTCCCGTGGGTAGCAGTTTGGGAAACGCTGCTCTAGAGAGAAGTTGTCCAAGGAATTATTTTAAGTTACTTTTCGTGAAGAATGGTTCACTTCTATATTTTTCTGAGGTGGTCTGGTAATTCGATAAAAGTTTTAAACCGATCTACTTCGAAAGGAAGCTTGAGTCGATCCTTTTGTTTTCTTTCTCTCTGGTAGACAGACTATTAGCGTGGTCACTCGACTGCGAAGTCGAGTCCCCAACTTAAAAACACACAAGCTCACTAAAAGTCCACACTTACCGTGAAAAAGGTGTAACAAATTGGAAACTTGAGACAGACACAGTCGCCGAAATCACCCTATAGTCCACTTTCACGAAACTTTTCTAGAAAGGAAGACGGGTGACCATCGAGAAATTAGTGCCTTGTTTTTAAACAGAAAATTTTGTCGAATTCTAGCGAGAATACAAAAAATAGGTCAAAGTAAACACCGGAAATTTTAACGGTGATGGAGAATTTTGTTTAATTTTCAGTGAAAACGTTAGGATTTTATAATAAAGATTAGTTTTAATTTCGAACGCAGCACATAAGAAAATGGCCTTAACGGTAAAAAATGTCTATAAAAATATCAATCGAATAAGAAAAGTCATCATAGCCAATAAGCGTTTATTTAAAGACGCACTGCTCCTGTCGTTAAGGTCAAAAATCAAATTTTGCAATTTAAATTTCGTGCCAGAATAACTTCAAAGTTACAGGTTATTTTTAAGTGTGTGCTAGTCATTCCATGAAAATTCCGGCGCGAAATTTAGTTTGTAAAATTTTTCTTCTTTAGTTTCAAAAAATATTCCAAACTTCAAAGTTTTTTGCCTATTCGCCTATTTCCCCCGTTTTTAAAGAATTCTTGTTTTCCCAGTTTTCAAGGAACTTCCCCGTTCTCTCTTTTTTTTCTTAAATTTGAATTAAATCTATGGAAACCAATAAGAAAACCCAACTAATTTTGGTTAAAATTTATTATTTTTGGGTGAAATTCAACCATTTCATAGACAATTTGTCTCTTTTTATTGAAAGTTCAACCATTTGGGTGTAAATGCCACTGTTTACTTGAAAAATCAACTGTTTGGTTGAAAATTCATCTTTCTTTGTTGAAATTATCTGTTTTCTTGAAAATCCACCTTTTTAGGTCGATACTTCAACTGTCGTTCTTTTTTAGTTTAAAATTGATCTGGTTTAGTAAAAAAATAACTTCCTTCTTAAAAGTGTTAAAAATGCAATTTTTTAAATTAAATTAGGTTAATTGAAAATTCATATTGGTTGAAAATGATCTTTTTCGTTGAAAATTCACTTTTTCGAGTTAATAATTTAACTTTATTCTAAAGACGCGTCTTATTGGTTGGGAAATTCATTTATTTTGTTTAAACTTAATCTCTTTTCATTGAAAGTTTTACTGTTTGGTTTGATTCTACTATTTGGTTGCGTAGTTACCTTTTCAGGGTGATAATTATACTCTTTTCTACTAAACTAGCCGTTTTGAAGTAAAAATTCAACTATTTAATAGAAAATAAAATTGTTTTGGATTAAAGTTGACTCTTTTTTTGTTTAAAAATTCAAACATTTAGTCAAATATTCAACTGTTTGGTTAAAACATTAATGATTATATTAAATAGTCAACTATTTTCTAAACCATTCCATTCTTTAACTTCACAACTCAACTGTTTTATTAAAAATTTGTCCATGAGTTGACCATAAAATTCCTCTTTTTCTATTTAAAAATCACTAGTTACCAAAAAATAACGTTATTCGTATACCCGAAAAAAATTAAGAAAAATTGAGATTTTAAGGTTTCTATCATATAACTTGTTCATTATCAAACAATTAAATTATACATTTCTTAATTAAAATTTGTTTAAATGTTTTATTTGAAAATTTGAAATTTTAGGTTAGTTCAATTTTGATGTTTTAATAATAAATTTAATTCGCGGTTTAGTTTTAATTACTTCAAATTGAAAAATCTTCAACTTTAACAATTTAAGCAGTTTATTATGATTTAAATAATAGAGGCATTTGGTGAAAAATTATGAATTGAAATTAAAATAAAATTTTTATAGAAAATAGTAGAAAATATTCATAAAAAATTTATGAAAATACGTCATGATAATTTCAAAAAAATTGGCCTTTATATCGTTGCAGTATCAAATGCCAAATAAAATTCCGAAATTTTTACTTAATAGAGATAATTGTATGAGATTCCATAAAAATTTCAAAAATCTGAAGAATATAATACAAGCAATTCCAAAATATATTCTAAATACACTTTGAGATTTTTTTAAATCTGGTTAAGTCTTTCCTCGAAACACTTCTAGAGTTTTCCTAATAAGTTCCGTATAAATTTCTTAAATATTCCCATTAAATCCACAGAATCTATAGTCGAAATCTGGTCTGTTAAACTGATTCAAACTTTACAAAAAATTTCATTGAATACATTCCAGGAAAATATGGGAAAATTTCTCTTTCACAGAATCTCAAGAATTTCATGTAACTTTGTTTTAGAAAAAGCCCCTATATTTCTTTAAAATGCTTTCAAAGTTTTCGCAACAATTTGAGTAAAATACCTGAAAATTTTAAACCTGCGTTTTGTTATTAAAAATTATTTCTTAATAATAAAACCGAGCTAAATTTCTTTTTGTGTCCCGCGTTCTTTTTATTAAAAATTATTTCTTTAAAAATATTTTTATACCATTTGTCATTTTTTGAAACATTTTATTTCTAAGGTGATTTCCAGGGTGCCCAATAAAAATTTGAATTTTTGATTTTAGCAAACTATACGCCCTACATTTCTTCCTTTTATTGAAAAACTACTGTCTTCAATTTTCTTCTATTTAACAAAACTTGTTTTGAGGTTCGGCTAGACCGTTCTGGTTTGAGAATGAGTTTTCTTGATTTTCGATTTTTGAAAAATACTAATCAAAGACTAAAAAGAATCTTTTATCCCTAGCAAGTATTTCTCATTTGTTATGGAATAAGTACCAAATTTGATGAAACAAAACAAAAATAGAAATTAAAAAATACATTTTTTTATAGTTTAAAAGTTCCTATCACAAGAATTCAGAGTGAATTTAAGACAATTCAAGTAAAATTCAAAAGAATGCAAATGAATTGAAATATATCAAAGAAAATCCATTAATTTCATTTAATTGAATTGAAAAAATAAACATTATAGTAAATTAAATTCAAGTGAATTCAAAAACATTAAAAAGTTTTTGATGAAAGGCCAAAAAATTCAAGGTAAGTTTAAAAGACTTCAGACAGACGAAAAAAATGCATTAAAGTAAGTAGAATCGAATAAATTTAGAAGAATTCTATAGAATTTAAAAGAATTAGGGATAAATTAATAAGAATTCAAGGTGAATTTCAAATGAATTCAAATGAATTACAAAAAAATGTAATCCAAAGTGTTCACAAGAATGCAAAGTAAAGAAATTTTATAGCAGAGGTTTCTACTCAAGGGAAGAAGTGTGGGGTTAGCGTTTGAAAAATGTATGTTTTTACTGGGCACTCTAATAATTTTTAATAAAAATTCAAATGCAGTCCCAAAAAAACTCTAATAACGAAAAACAAATTTATTTTCAGATCAAAAATTTCCTAATGGAATCTCTAAACAATTTTTGTTCAATAACAGAAATGTTATGGCAGACGTTTCTACCTCAAGAAAGAAACTTAGGGGGTAGCGTTTTCAAATTTCAAATTTTTCCTGGGCACCCTAATAATTCTTAATGAAAATTCCGAAGCAGTCCTAGATAAACTCATAAGAAATCTTATATAATATGATTTCTGATTCTTTAATAAAGTACGTGGTGAGAATCCCAAAACAAATGTAAAAGTAGGGACTTCTAGTTATAGAAAATCGATTCCAAGAAATTCATCTTTTTCGTTTAGTTTTCGAGTTAACTCCCTGTTTCTAACTGATATAGGAAATGTTTGCTTAATCGACATTTAAACATGGATTTCAGAGCAGATAATCCTTCTTAATATATCGACAGAATTTTATTTAAGGTCACGAAGAATTGGAATTATCCGTGATATGCCCGTCAGACGAATGATCGATGAAAAGTATGAGAAGCTACTTAGCGAAATGAAAAATCACTTGCTTATAAAGGCGTCTTTCAGTTGAAATGAAAAAGAACCCTATTGAAAATCCTCATTGAGTAAAGTTCAACCCTTTTCTTGTACTTTTTAACTTTGCATTGAATTCCCTTATCTTTCAAGAATTCTATTTTTTTAAATTATTTAAAGAAATTGTATTTGGAGACAGCTTTCTACTTAAATTTATCTTCTTCACTCTTTAAACATAATGTGGCCTCTGAAGGTTTATATGACCTACGCTTCTTACAATATTACCACCTACATACTTCTATTTTTATGATAGCGCAATTTTGGACGTACTGGCGATCAAATGCGAGAGAGCGAGCAAGCGAGAGCGCACCCGCATCTTAATTTACTTACTATTAGGGGAGGGTTTTATAGTTTGGGACATCGCTTTTCCTTCATTTCTTTGCACTGTTTGTACTGTTTTCACCTGTTTGTACCGACATTTATTAATATGACTATTGATACTTATATGCCAAAGTAACAGCTGGTGGCAATAGTGAAAATAAATGGAGAAAAACGCGTTGTCTCAAC
>JAWWLR010000127.1:30051710-30062104 GCA_035041075.1 Acraspis erinacei | reverse complement strand
TGAGTTTTCAGGTTAAAATACAAAAATGACTAAACAATGCGAGTAGGGTAAATATATAATGAAATAACAAGATATTTTTGTTTTCGCTATAACGTCGGACGTATTCTTCAAATAAAACCTTGAGATGGACAAAATATTGTTACTGCGGAAGGCATCTGCTTGGATACTTAATTTTTGCTCTCAGAATGCATAAATGATACTTCAACAAAAAAATATTTATTACATCACAGTTTATCATTCATCCCTATCTCGCGTTATGCTAATATTGGAATTAGCGTAATTTGCACTTTAATTTCGATAAATAATTTCAAAATGACGAGTTCTGTAGAAAAAAAGTTGGCAAAAATTTCGTGAAAATTTAAAAAACTGAAATACTTTCCAAAACGTTTTCCTATATTTTGTGTCCTTCTGCCAAAATATGAATTTTTTAAAAATATTTTCGTTAAATAAAACAAAAATATTAAATTTGATCAAAAAATGTTTTGAAAAAAAGTTATAGGCCTTTAAAAAGCTACAACTCTCCTTTTAAACCTTCTAACGTATCTGTTGTCGTTCGATTTAAAACTAGAATTTTTTACTAACTCATTTTTTATTCAGAAAACCAAAAAGACAATGCTTATCAAACTGTTAAAAGAGAGGTTGTAGATATTTTCAAAATCTTCGTTTCTTATTTTGCATTAAATTATATTCTTAGTTCCGCTGAAGCATGTATCATTCCAATGAAATTATATTATTTAAATTAATAATATGCATGGCAATTAGAACATACTTATTCTTATTGCCTTCTTTTTATATATTTGTTTATTTTTTATCTTGCTTTTTAAGATTAAAGAAAAACTCCGCTTCCTATCAAAAAAATATTTGTAAAAAATTTGTAACTCTTTTTTGGTTGAATAAATGCTCTCCGATTTGCTCTCATGGCTTGTATCGTTTGTACACAATTTTTTATTTTTTATTTTGAATTATGCTTTTCATCTATAAATCAAAAAATACTTATCTTATAAAAAAGTAATGTATGCAAATTTGTAGATCTCTTTAGGTTGCACAATTGTTGTCGATCTATCTATTTTCGTATCTTGCTTTGATTTAACTTTTGGAATTTTTATAAAAAATGGCTGATTAACGAACTCGATTTTTCATTTTGGTCCCTGTAACTGTGTGCCAAAGCACAATCCAATCCGACTATTCTTTCGAAAGTTATCCGGTATACAGGCAACCATAACCACAACAACGACGACGACGCCGGATCGACAGACAGACACCGACGTAAAAACTTGATTTTCTGACTCAGGGGCCCTCAAAGCCTCGACATTTGATGAAATTTGCGAAAGTCATTTTTCGCATAAAACTAATACCTTCTCATTATAGATTAGAATGTAAAAATAGTTTTTCTATTTTATTTTATTTTATTTTATTATATATTTCTAATTCTATTTCATTAGAGTTTTATGTGTATCTTTATGTAACAATGAAACGACATTCTACTGACGTAGAATATAGTTGATACATACACTGTTTCTTGGAGTCTTAAAGTTAAGACTATTTTCGCCGGGAAAGTCGATTATAGTTTTGTTTTTTAAATCTTCATTAAAAATTAAATAAATGAAAACTACAATCACAAATTGAAATTATTTTTATTTTCCGAAAAATACGATTCAAAACACATTTAGCGGCAACAATATTTTTAATAAGACACTGGTTTTAAATAGAATAACGTATGCATACTTGAAGAGTCAATGTTATACTTCATTTTGTTAAATTTATTTGAAATTTTACCGAAGAAGTGTGCGATACAAATCCAGATTGTTGAGGCTAAAATTCCAACTCTCGCTTTCAAGTGTTTTATACAAAAAGTATTAAACTTAGATATTCTCAATCAATGATTCTTGTACTCGTATGCTAGTGAAATCGAATTAACTTAACTGTATTACACTAACCATAAGAATGAACTTACCTTCACAAATATTTAATGGTTACCCTGCTATTTCAATATTATTTTTCTCGACTGAGGCAATTTGAAATTGAGGTTAGAAAAGATTGACTCTACCGCTCGCAGGGGCGAAGATGAGTAATAAATAGAGCGGAAAATTTAAAGTTCAACAAAGATAGTCTTAAAGTCTCTTTGAATTCATAAAAAAATGTTCTTCTATATAATCTGCAAGATTTAAATATTTAATTGTCTTTAGCTTTTCTTTTCAAACATTTAAGCTGCATTTTATCTTACACATTTTCTCTTAAAAAAGAAACAAGAAAAAATTACAAGTTCATATTTATGGGAAAATGTTTATTAAATGTATTTTTATTGATTAAAGTCAAGGAAATAATTGCGCTTTTGTACAGATTAACTTATTATATATAAAAATTGGTCAGAACCTTTAAAGCAAGAATAACCTACTAGAGCCGAGCTAGAATACGCCTAGGAATTTTGACATAAAAATAGCCTACACAGAAGATTAAGTGTTTTTTGAAGTACCTTGACCAGTCCATGACCAGGCTCCGACTTGAAATTTTCACCATAAAGAAGCCAACTACCCACCCACCAGTCCCCGACTAGGGACATTGCCTAAAACTGTTCTCCGACTAAACCCCGTCTAGTGCCCGACTTTTATTGGGGCTAATTGGGGCTATTTCTGCATGGGTATATTTGAAAAGAATAATTTATAAAAATCTTAAACTTATTGTCTTTGTCATGTTATATTATTGTTTCTGTTATACTTCAGTGATATCACCTCTTCTAAGGGAAAATACTACACACTAAAAACGGGGGTTTCTCATTGATCCGATTTTTGTATGGATAGTCCACGCAAAAAGAAAACATTTTTTTTGTCGAAAAGGAACACAGAAAGATACATTTTTTCAAAGGATTGCAAAATATAAGTTCAAATAGAACTCATTTCTTCTACGGAACACATTTTCTCCCACGACTCACTTCGAAGATTTTACAAGTTAATGATGTATTTTTTACGTTATGATACAGATATAATTATATTTCACTGGGAAGAATTTAATAAAGAGACCAAAATTAGAGAGTTTAGTCATTCTTCCAAGGAAGATAATGGACATGAGGTTTTTACCAACTGCATATCTTTTTCGTGTTTTCATCGATTCTCATCTACCGAGATATCAATTAACTTCAGCCGCAACATTCTCGAAGACCCCGTTTTGTGTAATCTATATGAAGCCCGAAATGTCGTTTAGTTGAATTTTTGAAACAAGGTGTCCAGGCAAGTTTCTAATGACCAATAGCTTCGAAACTTGCCTATTTGTTAAGTTATATTTTTAAAGCCAATAGTATAGTAGTATAAGTTATAATTCAAACATAAATGAACAGAGATAGTAAAACGGTAGCTCACTAATCAGGCTTTAAAAACAGGCAATGAGCTTCGCCCATCGAACAGACCAGTAGCGAAAATTTCAGGTTTTATAATAACGTAGTTTGTTCACGGATAAATTGTCATTTAATACCAGACAGCGGCAAGCCGAGCAAGCGAAGTACAGCCGCATTATACTCAGGGTGTCCAACATGAATTACCGTTATTAATTAATTTATCGAAGCGCTTTTGGTTGGTGGCAGGCTGAATATCTGCTCTCATACATATATCTCTGGCACACGTGGATGCACTCGTATGATATCGTTCCATCTATGAAGGGAGAGTACCGTCGTTCTCACTGTTTGTAGGAGTACCATTCGACAGGCGCCTAATGAATATCTGACATGTGTCGTGTCGTGATTACTGTTAGTGTCACATGACCAACTAGAGTGCTACATTTCTCCTCCAGTATTTCAAATAATTTCCATTAACTGCTAAACAAGCTTCAGGAAAATATTAATCAAGTTCACATGCTGATTTTCCTTTTTCAAATCCAATACCAATATAAAGTATCTTGATTTTGGGCATGTCTTTAGTTCTTCTTTTCATCTAAAATTGAATAAAAGCACACAACACACACACAGCCATAGATAGAACGAGATTATGCTGTTCATCCATCTTCAATCCATTTAAATAAAGCAACTCACTTTTGAACTAGAATAAGAATATTATTCTGCATTTAAGAATTCAAGGTATATCTCGAATTCGAGCGAATGCAAAATAATAAGAGTGAAATAAATAGAATTCAAAAGAATTAAAGGAAATTGTAAAAAGTTCAGAAATACGTGTACATCTGGAATGCAGTAGTGGTTACCAACCACCGATATTGTAATTTTAATTAATTTTATATGAAAATTCAAATCTTTTAATTGAAAATTAAGTCACATTATAGTAAGTTACATTGCGATAAGTCGCATTTGTGGCAAGGCACATTATCTGTTTTTTCTCATTATGAAAAAATGGAGTCTACAAAAAATTAGGCAAAAGTAGTGGAGTGATTTAAATTCTTTTTGTGCACAATCACTGCCCCTCCCCCTGGAGGTACTTTAGAATGTGGGAAGGGTACGAATTACATTATTTTTCTTAATAAACTTTGTGACTAATCACTTTTGCCTATTTTTTTCTGGTCTTCACAGTTTTCCGAATAAGAATGCAGAAAATGTACCTCGACGCTTATGTGACTTGCCGCATTTTTGCCAATTTTTTGTGTATTTCATATTTTTCAAAATAAGAGTTGCTGCAATTTACCGACATTTAAGTTACGTTTTTACTCAAAGAGTTGAGTGAATTTGGAAAAATTGTCTAACAGCAGTGCCCCGTGTAGAAAATTCCATAATATTCCCTACTTTAAACAAGGAACCGGTCGGGTGTTATAAAGGGTAACTTGACTAGAAAATCTTATGGAGGCTCTTGTCAGGGGTTTGTGGGATTACCACTATTTGCTTTCTAGACAATTTCAGGGAAGTTTAGAAAGGTCCTAACTTATAATTTAGACAGGCACTACTCAAATACGAAAGGTATATCCCTAAATTTGGCAATATCTATAAAAATGGAATTTTTAATCAATTATAATCATAGGAGTCTTTCTTTATACAATAAATTCAAACCCCGATGGGCAGAGACGCAGTACCGTGTCCCTGCAAATGCAGCGAATGTTTGATAATGCTATGCTCCAAAAGTTTGAAGCTTTGTGATGCAATGCGATTTAAAAATAACCAATAAAATCTATCTTTCATACTAATTGAACTTTTTTGTTATTAGTTTAAACATTGTCAAAAAATTGTCTAATTATTACGAAATCTCGTAAACCATAACATGTTACCACATAAACTATAATCAAATCAGTAATCAATAGGGAAATAGAGCAAGGATCTAGAAAGGAATTTACTGTTTAGTCGGACAATGTAAAAGCACCCTCGCTCGAAGCTGACCAGAGAGTCTAGGCTAGTGCCTTTTCTACAAAGCGTGACGTTCTTGTCGGTTCCGTTTCAGATTTCCCTTTCAGTGCCCTAATAAAGTTAGGACAAAATAACAAGCATCCTACCAAAACCAAGTCACAATTTCAGCACGGGGCAAACAACCGAATAACTTATTTAGAAATCCATTTTTAACAAGCCTACTTCTTAGCCGCTTTCAATAACTACACCCAATATGAAAAAATACAAATTCTCACTAAAAAACTATTAAGAACCCTGGAAAAAGGTTCCTGTTTAAATACTTAAATAATTGTTTAAAAGCTGAAACTCGCCTAAAATTTTATTTAAACGAATAATTGTGCCTGCCACAAGCATGAGTAACTCTTCTAAATTAGATGCTTCCCTGTCTGGTAACAACTTTTGATCACTTTTTCTAGCAGCGTTCACTAAGTACTTCCTTAGAAATATTTCTTTAATATGTCCGTTGCCTTTTATTCACTTTCTCTATCCCTTCTATGACGAACCATCCTGTAACCAAACCCAGTAATCTAAGTTACTTATGTTGCCCCTTACTCACATCCATTGGATTGTGATTATTTGGCCTTTTCCTAAATAAATTTGGTATCCAAAATGTCAGCTTAGTATCCAAAGCAATAAGATTTAGTGCAGCGATCCTACGCAATATCACAGTTTTTCATGAATATTAGCCGTCACCTACACTCACTTGAGGTAAATATGAAACACCCCGTACTTAAATTATCTCAGAAAATTGTATTGTAACCATGGAAACTAAGTCCCCTGTGATAAAATTTTTTTCCATGATTTAATAATCGTCATGTTCAACGATGCCCCGTCAAATTAAAATCGAAGACGCCAACAACGATTCGATATATCTGTTTAATTTACCGGCAGTCGTGGTATATCGTGTTCCGACGCACATCACCTCTTCGACCACTTTGCCAATCGGTCGCATATCACGGAATGAATTCCATGATTTACAGGTTCATCGGCAAACTTTTTGTGAGGTATATTTCACTCCATTTGAATCTGTAAAATAAAAAGGATGTAAAGTAAAAATATAGGAAAAACCGAAGTCACATTTAAATAAAAGTTTCAAATATGTTCAAGCAGTTATGTTATACTTTTATGAGGAATAAATATTTATTTATTAAAATTGGTTTCGAAACAATTATTGAAAATAATGACTTGCAGATTTCATTAGTTCTAGAAATAACTTCCAGGACATGCTGAATAATCGTCTACTAATAGTATGCAATTTCAATTAATATTCAATTTACAAAACCAATTGAAATTTCAATTATTCGTCGAACAGACGTGTAAACCATATTACGTTTCTATATCGACTACTAACAATATTGGACATTCGAAATACAATATGCGCCTGCAACCATGTGAAAAAATTTCATGGCGCGGTCTCTCGTCAGATCTGGCCCAGGTATGGTTTTATCTAGGCCATCTAGTCCAGAGCATTTGATCTGGCTCAGGTCCTGACATTTTGAGAAACTGACATATTGTTTAAATATAAAATAAGAGGAAATAAGAAATTAAAATTATTAAAATAAACTTTTTTCCAATCGTTTTTACAGTCTGTATTATCCAAAATTGTGTGCTGATCTTCTTTCCAAGATGCATAAGTTTCTAGGTGCCTATAGAAACAATACCTTTCATATAAATTTCAAAAAATTGACATAGTGTGTACAAAATTATGATTTTTTAAGGCGAATTTATAACTTGCGATAGTTTAGTGGGTAGCACGAGAGGTTTAAAACTTAGGCGATAGAATTCGATTCTCAGTGGTTGCGAATTTTTCTCGAATTGGTTTTTCTAGTATTGTAATCAATATATAAGTTGCGATATTTTAAGAACTTTCTCTACGTTTAAAAATTAGAATTTGAAATAAGATAATTTTTACATTGTCATTAGATAAGATATTTTGAGACCCCCTGAATCCTAAAAACAGTTTTTCGCAAGTGGATCTCTCTATCAGTCTATATGTGTGTCTCTAGAATTTTAGTTTGCAGCTCTCGAACAATCAAAAGAATTAAAAAATTGAATTACCCTTCCTCATACTCTTTCAGTATCTAAAATTTAAGTTAAAATTCGTTAGCCAGCCGTTTTGGATAAAAATTCAAAAAGTTCAAGCTTTTTTTTTAAATTCTTGAGACCAATTTTTCTAAGATTTAAAAATTCTATGGACGGTTATTAGTAGTACTGAAAAGATGAAAAAAGTATCCTCATGACTTTAAAATAAAAACAAAATAACTAAGTTATAGCATTCACATAATTCCGAAAAATAAACGAAAATGAACATTTTAAGCCAAACAACGCACGATATAACAAGCCTAATAAAGAAAAACTGTGCATTTTAAACAACCTGCAATATTATTCTAAAAACTTTTTGAATTTTTATAGAAAATTCAAAATTCAAATTTTTATTGCACAAAAAATAATGGAAAATTAAAAATGTCATTTTGCGGTCAAACTATGCAAGGCTATAATTACAATATTTAAGCCTCTACAAAAATTATTGTGGGGTTTTAATTCAATTTTTTCAATGTTCGTTTTAGTTTATTCTAACGTTTATTCTTTATGAATAAGAAATATTGCTTTTAAGCATTGTTATTATAAAATAAAACTATTTTTTGGTTTACTCCAAAATTATGTTTATTAAGGAATAGCGACGAACTAAAAGTTTTTTTTTGGATAACTCAATATTACTATAGGTTATATTTACCTTCGAATAAGACCTGCAATGAAAGGTCGAAATGTCACTCAGAGAAAAGATTAAGTTGATTCAACAAAACAGTTTTGTTCAAATTATTTTGTTTGTTGAAACTAAAAAATTTGCCGAGTCGAAATTTAGACCCTACTTTGAAGTTGTGGCTCCTTATTAGAACCTGTTTTGACGCTATTTAAACTCATAGACCCTGCTTTAAACTTTTAACTCCTAGAGAATGAAACATCGGAGCCTACTTTGAATCAATTTCAATATATAGGCCCTACTTTGAATCTTTAGAGGCTAAAGTCTGAACATTCAAGACGCTACTTTGACGCTGCTTAACCTCCCCCTCAATACTGACTCTACTTTGAATCTTTTTAGCCTAAAATGTTGGAACTTCATGAAAATAAAGTAAAAAAATTCAAGATTCAAGCTAATTGTCATTAACTATCTATATATAAATAAATACTTCTTTGGAATGCTCAATCACAGAAAAATATTTTCTGTTGACTGAAAATGCTGAAAATTGGCATGAGAATAATATTCATCATGGAAAATTTCTAAATATTGTCGATTCATAATCCATTATCAATATTTTTATCAATAATTAATTCAAGTGTGTGTATTCAACAGCCACGTAGGTAGTGGAGAATCACAACAAATTATAAGAATAAAATATTTTCTATCGCTAACAACAAATATTATAAATTAAATAAAAAATTTGAAAAATATATTGAAATATATATTTAATAATTATGATTAAATTTACTGATTGTTATTTAATTTTTATTAGTGTATTACGGTTAATTTATTTGCAACATGATTTCGTAAAGAAAATAATTTTTTTCCAAGGAACAGTATCACTTCTTCAATGGTTTGGTCATTTTTGTTACAAAATAATTGCTAATATCCTTGTATAATAATATCACAAATATTATTTTATTTTTTCTGATAAATAACAAATATTATTTTTATTCATACATATTGGTCTGAGATTATAGAGAACCTGCTTTGAAGCCACAACTCATATATGTAGCAGTTTGAGCTTTAAAAGAGGGTCTAATTTGTCTTAAATACAGACCCTACTTTGACGCTAAACGTGGAAAAACGGCCGGCTTCGGACACTTTTAGCGTCAAAGTAGGATCTAAATTACATTGAAATCGCTGCTTATTTAGAACCTACTTTACGGTATCCAGCGCCTACTAAAGTAGGAGTTACGGCTTCAAAGTAGGGCCTAAATTTCGACTCGGGTGCCAATTTGTACTTGAGCCGCAACATTACTGAACCTCCAGCTTTTTCTTTGCTGATGCTCCATTTTACCCTTCAATTCCCACTTTCCAATCATTGGATCTCCTTTCCTTTTCGTTGTTATTCACACATCTAAACTTCATCCTCTTTATCGCGGTTTTTTTTATAATCCCCTTATCCAGTTCTATCAGCCGTCTGACGTTTACTGTTACTGTTAGTCCCTGTAATATTACTCTTAAATAGTCATCTTTTCCTCTTCACAAGTTTTACCATAGCTTCCCAGTTTACGTTATACTTTTAAAGTATGCAAGCAAAATGCAAGAGAAGGAATGTTGTTGAGGGTGTGGGTATATAACCGGACATATGGCAGACAAACTGATCAAGTTAACGAATGGATGAATATATGTAAAAGAAGGTGAAAAGTGATAATTGAAGGAGTTTTAATGATAGAACGGAAGAAAAAAAAGAAAGGGCATAAAGGATTATGGGGAGCAGACAAGTGCAGGAAAAAAGGCCAAAGAAAAAAATAAATACGTATGGAAAGAAATGTAATGGTATAAAATTAATCGAAATGCAGAAGAGAAAGAGGAAGACAAATACATATACAAGTGAGAGAAGAAAACGAGTAATAGATTTGATAGCAGAAAATATTTCAAGTAACAGACGTGATAAATGAAGAGATTGAGAAGCTGATTGGCAACAAAAATATCTAGAGGTTAGGGAAAATTGAGAGAAACGAAGTAAACTCCCTTCCTATATGAAGGTGGGATAATAATTATAACTAAATAAAATAAAGGGGTAAAGGTTCATGTAATAAAATAAAAAAATACAAGAGAATACCTCTAAAAAAGAAACGCGATAGATGGCGAACCAGGAAAAGAAGTTGGTGAAATGTGACATAAAATATTTACTGTACTCTCTTCAATTTAAAGAAAAAGAACTAAAGTTGTATTATTGAGGCTGATAACTCCATTATATGGTGCACTTCAAGAAAAAATATGATATCAGAGATTTTAATTACATTATGCATAGGAAGCGATTATTAAAATTTCCAATGACATTTTATTATACTTAGTACTTGAATTTAAATCTGATATTTATCAACCGTATCATCTTAA
>JAWWLR010000127.1:29912868-29923080 GCA_035041075.1 Acraspis erinacei | reverse complement strand
CTATGAATGCATGTGCAATAATTCCGGCTGATAGTGAGTTTCTATCTGTATTTTTTCTTGAGATAAAAATTCACAAATCTAAAATGTTCAATTTTGTCACTATATTTGATTATATATTGGTGCTCTGTGAAAAAAATTTTAGAAAAGCAAACCACAATTCTCTTAAAAATTAATTGCTGAGCATTTCTAAAAAAAAATTTTTTAATTGGTTAAGTAATACGACCTGTGGGCGATTATGAACAGTAAATTCCTATTCCAGACCACTGTGCGACGGCTTTGACTAATGTGTAAATAATACAATTCTGATTTTTTCAACAACAAAAAATATAAAATCAGTGCAGTATTTCATTCTAAGGGTTCACTGTAAAAAATGATCGGAATTCCACAACACTTCTAAAATGGTCGGTGTGTTTTCGGAAAGCTTCAGTTCCGCTCCGTAGCATACTACCCCACATATACCCTACAGTTCATAATTAACTCAATAGTATAGTCGCTTATGGCCGTGGACGCTATAAAAATTTCATTAATAAAAACATTCCGACGATTAAAATTACCGGTAAAGGTTTTAATTTAAATTAGATTTCGGCTTGCAAAATGTTTCACTGGCCAGACCCTAGCAAATCGTGTCTCTACTATGATGCAAGTTACAATTTTTGTAGTACAAAATTTTACAATTACAATTTAGTAAGGAAAAAAATATCGCAGCATTACATTTTTTTCTTAAACAGGCTTATTAAAGTTTTCTCCACTGTTTAAAAGCGCAAAATATACAATTTTGATTTTTTTTATAAAATATGAAAGGTAAATGATGAAGCTTTCCTCAGAGAGGCAGATTCTTGTTCCCTTTATTTTAGAAAAAGACGGAGTGGGTAATTTATTTGCCCTGGGACAGAAATGCGTTATTGGCGAAAGGAGCCCTTGTGGGTCAGAGAAGAACATTTTTCTTCTAGTGTCGCATATATCTCGCTAATTCGGCCTTCTTCGCAAAATTCGAATATAAGGAGACGAAACCCAGTTGATGCATTATCCATATCCCTTGAATGGCCGAGGCTTAGATTTACGACAACTGAAATCCAATCTATAAAAATGTGCGGCTCTTGTGCTGGTAGAAGTGGCAAACGAGCAGGTCTTTTTTCAAAATGAAAACTTTAATATAAATGGTATAAGTTAATGTAAAATACATAAATGGATAAGGTGTGAGGAGAAATGGAAATAAAACTTTACGATAAAATCATTGTTTTTTTATTTTATTATGTAAAAATGAAACAAATTGTCTTCTGCGATGATTCCTCCAGGTCCTTTTGGAAAGAAACGAAGTTTTATTTACTAAATTTGATAATAAAATTTAAATAAGTTGTTGGTCCAAACTGCTTTTACTGACTTTGAATTAACATACAGACAATATCTACAAATATTATTCTTTTCATGGTTTGAAAGAGGGCTTCTTCATTGGGTAAGTTGACTGCCGTTACTGATTCACACTCTTAGAAAAATCTGCACTAGTTTTAGTGTTTCTGCAAAAAACTTTTGGAAAATTTTACAAACTTAGTTAAACTATGTGGCATTTTCGATAGCTGAGGATAAGGTGTTAGTTCTAATTTCGGATATCTCTATGTGTAATATTGTATATTGCGCTGACAACTAGATAGTAGTTTAATGAATCTATAGTCCTAATTTGGAAAAAATTCCTCAGGAAGTTAGTTTGTCCTGATAATACTTTAAACTTTTAATGCTGATGTAGTGATGCTAAAGGAACGCGACCTTTTCAACTGCGCAATTAATTTTTTTTAAGTAAAAAATTTAGAAAAATATTTATCTGTATTATCATTGATATTATTTATTGATTGCCTTTAAATCCACGCTTTGCGGTACATACGCAATCGAAAAAGTTGCAGTCCGTTGGCATATCTGTGTTCATCTACAAGTGGAGCCATTATAGTGCCTACTTCCGGCATAGTACCACATCCGTATCAATTTCTGAGAAAAAGTACAAGAGAATTATTTTTAATAGCTCATTTCTAGTGTATATTACGTATAAACTTCACATGTAAACATGGAACTCCGCAAAATTACCTGTAAAACTAAAAAATATAACTTTATATCTAAAATAGTTGTTGAGAATCATTTTTGCGGTGATAATACATTTTTATCGTACAGAAAGATCATTAGCCGAATATTGAACAAAATGACGAGAACAATTTTCAATATCATGCAGCTATAAAAAATCTTTTAATAAGTTCGTGACTGGGAAGAGGCAGTTCGAACATTTGACATGATTTAATTTTTTTAAATTACAACAATTTTTTACTCCTTTTTCAATTAACGAATTTACCGCGGTGTGCTTTTCTTTGAATTCATACAATTTACTGCCAAGTAAAACCTATTGCGTAGACAAAATCACGTATAGGATCAAGTATAAATAAATAAGGTTACATTGCCAATAATTTGTGGAAATAATATTATATTCATTTAATGTTTTCTTAATTTTCCAATCATTTACTTTTTGTATGAAGTAAACTTTCCTCCATCGTAAATCGATTTTTTGATAGAGAAATTCTTTTTCGTTTCTCATTATTTTGTTTGTTTTTTAAGTCACGTTCTGCCTTTGTGAGCGCCAGCTCACGAATGACTACCTTACTTTCTGGACGGGGACAAGATTTCAATTTCGCGCATCACTTCTTTGTTACAAGCGCTCTTATCTTCCTGTGATCATCCCTCATGTGTTTGCATTGATCATAGTTAAGCTGTCCGACGTCCGTTCTATTCTCTTGCAGACTTGCTCCTGTTCTCGTGGTATGTGTGTTTAACCTCAAAAGGTATATTTACTTTCAGTTTACCGTAAAAATGAACGATTATTCACAATAAAGGACCAGTGATGCAGACGACCATACTGATAGTTATTAGCTTGTACAGTGTTAACAACTATTATTAAGAAAAAATGTAATACTAAAACATTAGTTATATTTTATATTTTTTCATAAGCAAAATACACTTTCAGAGTTTAAAGTTTTTACAGTTTTTACGAGAAGAATTTTTAAAAATTACAGGAAAGAAAATAATTTTTGTGGAACAGAAATATATTTTTCTATTTTTTGTTTAAAAAAATAGCACATATTACATAATTAAGAGTAGGATCAATATAAATACACATTATCAAAAGAGCATATAACACATTCTTAAGTACTTTATAGAAACGATAATCATCGAGAAAATCGTTTCCTTGTCTAAACAGAAGATTCTATTGGAGAACAATTTAAATTAGAGAAAGTTTTCTCAATTATAAGTTTCTCATTTTCTCTGTTCTCATTAATTAAGTGTACCCTCCGTACTAAAGTCGAAACTTGAACCTGATTGCAAGAGGTTGAAGGACAATATGAAATCACAATAATTAGAATACTGTAATAAGAGAAGTTCAACAGATCGTGAAGGAAAACGATCGAAAGACTCGATCGTGATTCGTGTTTCGATTTACGTCGCACGGCTTACAAACTGCACCCTGTTCCGTTCGATCAAGCATCCAACCGTGACCCTGCAAGTAGAACAAGTTTCTCCATTAAAAAGTATTGCTCTCGTCTCATGAGGACTGAAACCTTGTTCAGCTGTCTCAATCGTTGATAAAGCGCGATAGATGAACGGACAGTACTCACAATTTTCCGCCGTATGAAGATAATTAAAATTAAAAATGTATAAGAGAATACTTTCATTCGAGAATTTCCAAAAGTTAAACAATTTTACTAATATCGGTAATGAAACAGCGACGTTCAAGTCTATTTTTCAATGATGCTTTTCTAATTCGAATCGAAATAAGCAGGAAAATATATTTTTTTCACTTCCCAACATTTTCCTATGCTCCCTCCTCTAACGCTATTAATCCACACTATCAGCTTTTTCCAAATAATTACTGCCGTTAATGCAACATCAGAGGTGTAAGTTTCCCTCATAAGGCAGTAGCGTAGTAAAAAAGACTAATCATGATTCTTTGAAAAAATTTGTTCGATACCGGTCAGTTTTGAAGGTTCAAAAATCGAAATTTTTGATTACAAGTAGCATAGTTTGTCTCCCTTTTTAGTGGGTTATTAGAGTTCACAAATAAATGAAAAAATATAAATTGTCCAAGAAATTGTGTTTTACGTGGGAGAAATCAAAATTTACCGTTATGTGTAGTATGATCCCTTACAATGGGAAAAGAGAAATTATGGATAAAATAAAGTAACACTTAGCTTTTTGTATTCACTGGAAAATCACTTAAGTTTGTAAAATATATGAAGAAATAATACTTAGAAATAAGCATAAAAAACATAAAATTTTTTGTTTTTTCAAACATATATCATCACTTCTTTCAGTCTGAGTCAGATGCATCACAGGAGTTTGGAATTGTGGCAAGAGTGTGCCAATAAGGGGTTACAAGCATTTGGACGATTTCTTGAGATAAAGGTTCTTTCTTCTTCGAAATTAAGGGGAGAAATAAACCCAAGATTACAAGGCCAGATGGTAACAAAAGCCTGTTGAATAAATCATTGTTCACTGTTGTGTGGAATAATTTTCTTGTTTGGTGGAGGCGGTATGACCTTACGAGCGTCCAGCCTGTATCTGTCTGCTCAAGCGGTGAGCGCGCGCGTAGGACGACGCGATTCCCGATTTTTGTCAATAAATACCGCTTGGGTGCACGTATGGGCAAAAAACGCCGAATGTCCCTTGATTTACACACATTAACGAATCCTACTATCTAGGATTCATCCATGACATCTCGTAACATATTTTTATAATTCAATACAAAGTTGACTTTCATAAGAATTTCGTAGTGTATATTAGCGTCTTGGAGCAACAGTCAGTGGGCTACATTCAACTTTCGGCTTATCACTTTTGTAAAGCGAAATATTTCCTTTAATTTGATATATAACATGTAAGCTATTTGTGGGTTTTTAATGAGGTAAACGCGATGGACTTCAAACCCAAAGTCACAGTAGCTTCAGAGTGCGCAACGCTGCTGTGGATACGTCATTTTCAGGAGAATTTTACGGGTCTTCAGAGTTACGAAGAGTGAAAATATGGTTCGTGTGTGATACCTTGTATATTTACTTTTGAAAAAATATACAATAATACCACAATAAAGACTTTCATATATTCGACTTATTTCCGCCCTTTTAGCTGTTTCGGACCACTGGGCGTCGGTAGCTCTCCACTGTGAGCAGATGGCTACATTCGAATCGCTTAATATCTGCACTAATAAAAAATAAATTTACAGACCAATCGGCTCTCATTCTCTAACAATGCGAATGTCACGTTATAGGCAGCCCAGTGGAAAAGAATATTGGGAAACGCTGCAATATATCTCTCGTAACTTTATCCTTTTTAGCTTCTGCATCTCCATCCGCCCCTTACCCATTCATCAAAATTAAAAAGTTAAGGAAGTTCGATAATTGTAGGCTTTATATACTTTTTGGCTGTAGGTAGAATATAATGTACTTCAATAGTCCTTTTATTACTCTACAAAGTTTCCTCTTGGTTTACTACAATATTTTTAAAAATACTTGTTCATAAAGCTGCTGCATTTTATACGGAGTCTTATAGTAAAATATTAGACTTGCAGCACATAATGAATTTTAGTGGTTAAGATATCTTATTAGTTAAGATAAGATATAATTTTGCGAGAAAATTTGGAATATAACATTTTAATTTTATATGTATCTTTAAGAGTGAAGCTGGACTGAGCGTGTGTACGAATACTGAGCTCTCGTCCTGGCTCCTCGGCTTCAGTTGCACAGTTGCGACGTTGCCAAGCACTCTGCTACCATTTGAGACTCGATTTAAACGTCAAATTTTTTATGATATTTACAGGCGTAAACAAACTTTTAAGTTGAAATTTTTCTTGTGATATAACTAATAATTCATCTTATATTTGTGATGATTTCTTACCATTTCTGCAATGAAAAAGTTTTTGGAGACTTCATGGACTAGAAATGCCATTATCGAACCTCCTTAGAGATGGCGAATTCAAGTTTCAATTGTTCAAGGGTATATTATACTTCAAGTGTGGAAGGTAGGAAGTTTGAATTGAGTATGCAGAGAGCCGAAAACTAAGCGAAACGGCACCAAGACGAACCGTTAGAAAGTACTATAAACTGTCGCTTATCGCTTCAGCTTGATCCAATCACTATTAACTTCTCCCAATCAGTCTGTCAAGTGTTACCTTATAATCCCAGGAGTGAGGTTATGTTACTATATGAGATTCCGAAATTCCTAAAAAGTAATTTTGAATCAAAGTGCGCAAGTTCTGGGGCTCGAAAAACTTATCTTGCTCAAAGCAAGCAAGCCCTGATGTATAAAGTTCCTTATATTTAAAGCACACATGTGCGAATTTACAACCCGGGGTTAAAAATAACAATACATCAAAGTTCGTATGCGTTAATATTAGTTTCTTGTTGTCAACTACAATTAGGGATATAACAAACGCTATTCTTGCATCGAAAAGCATAATTCTGTGATAATTTCTGAAGCCGATAAGGAGGGGAGTGATTTACCTTTCCACGAATAGTGAACACTCGGTTTTTGCTTGCCGATATTGGGGATTCTTCGAGGGGTGATTCACTCTGAAATCAGGCGACATTTAGTTTTCAACTCAGTGAGGAGGAACTCATCCTGCATCTCCCTTCTATGCATGAAAAGAAGGCGATGCATGGATTGCCATGAAGACATATTTTCTTGACTGCTTAGTAAGATTCGATTATATTAGTTTTGAATTTAATGAGTCTATTCCTTAATTTACTGATTGCAGCCTTGAACTCCGAGTGAATAGCCCCGCGGGATTTAGCTTATCGCCTTCGATCATGATGCGGAATCCACCATTTTCGATACCTGTAAATGGTGGAAAAACTTGGGGTTTTCATGTAAATATGTATATGAAAAAGCATTTTCTTCAAACTCTGAAACTGGACCTTCATTCTTCGAATGTTCTTTGTCTCATTATATTATTCTTTAGTACGGTTTATTTTGAAATAGTGTTAAATAATCACAAATATATAATTTAAACGTCATCTCAAATATATAATGTAAACGTCATTTCAAATGGTAGTTTAAACTAATTTGAAAACTTTGCCTCTTTTTTTACTTTTTATCGTTTCATATGTTTTCTGAAAAATAATATTTTCCATGAAAATACCCGCATCGTCAACCATAATGCACAACCGAACGTGGACATAGAATCTAGCTTGTAGCAAAACCCAGCAACCCTTATCCACTTTAATGCAAGTGAATGGGTTTTATGCAGCTAAAGGTAATATGTACCTACTTAACGTATCAGGATCCACTATGCGGGCGTATTATTCAAATCCCTGACCACCAGACTAAAGCAAATATAATTATACAAACCTTATACTACAAATACTATCACTGACTTTGATTCTAATCAACATCATTGTATTAACGCCGACAAAGCAGAACCAAAATGGTAAAATACATTTCCGACCGAAAGTTTAAGTATATTTCCTTTCACCGTTTGAAAAATCATACACCGTTTGAAAGTCAATTATCTGTGCAGAACCAAGTTTTATACGACTTTATAAGTAGCATGATTTAAAAGATTATAGGAAACTTCGCGTTTTAATCTGCCTAGGCTAAAATTATTCTAATAAAAGAAGAAACAAATATATAGCTTCGCAGTTGAAAGTTTTTTTTAGCAAAATCGATGTTTTGAATTTTTGAGTTGAGATTTTTGCTAAATGTAGAAAAGCCTCCTTAAAAACGTGCGAAACACATAAAATCAAGAATGAATCATACTCTTTAAATTTAAATTAAGAGCGCATTTAAATATTTTATAACTGCTGTGTATTTATACCAAATATTTATAGTTAGAATGAAATATAAAGCAATATCACGTTGAATCTTGAATCTAGAAGTTATATAATATTCATTCATTGTAAGTGTTGTAAATCTTAAAGTCTCCGTCCAGCATATCAACACATGTATTAGAGCATTTTAAATTGAAAATTGTACAGACGGAATTCACGAAATTAATGGAATTCAAGAAATTCACGGAATTCACTTAATTCAAGAAATCCAGGGAATTCATGAAATTCAAGGAATTTATCCAATTCACGGAGTTTATGGAATTCAAGAAACTCACGAAATTCGTAGATGTCCATGAATTCTATAAATTCCGTGCATTGCTTGATTTTCGTGAATTCCTCAATTCCGCGAATTTCACAAATACCATGAATTTTACGACGTCCATAAAGTTGGTGAAATACTTGAATTCCGAAAATTCTTTAAATTCCGTGAGTTCCATGAATCTGCTCAATTCCGTGAATATCTAGAATTTATTAATTCCACCAATTCCATGAATCCAGCGAATATAATGATTTCCGTGAATTCCATGAACTCCGTAAATTCCATGAAAGTCCGTGAATTCCATGAAATACTTGAATTCCGGGCGTTATATGAATTCCTTGAATTCCATGTATACGCGAATTCCATGAAACCCTTGAATTCCGGACGTTATATGAATTCCATGTATACGCGCGTTATGTACTAGTTATTAAAAAAAGTTCTGGCTTCATCAGAATTTTTTTTGCTAGGAACAAGTGTCATGAGAAATGATTTACTTTTTTTTAAATTTTTAGCTTTAAAAGGTGTCAATAAATCCAGCCGGAAATATGACACAGAAGTGTTACTGGTTACTGGACTTGTATTGTAAAATTCCAATACATGTGAAGTACCATGTCAATGCCAGCATTTGGAATCTCCAACATTATGTATTGTAGCGTTACCATATGTTACGGAAGTGAGCTTCCAATACATGTAGTGGAAGTTTCCAACATAATTTTTTAACAGTATAGATTTAGCAAAAGGTCAAACTCAAGATTTGAAAATGTTCAAGTAACTAAAAAAATTCACTTTGAAGCACATTCTTTTTTAACTCTTTGATTAAAATAGTTTCAGCGTATGATGATTCGACGCTAAATTTTATAATCTTTTCAGTGATTCTACTTACAAAGTCGAAGATTCGGTTTGTGCAAAGACATTCGTCTTTGAAATAAAGTATCAATTTTCAAACGGTCAAAGGAAATTTACCTAAGCTTTGTGCCGGTAGGGAAACAAGGTGGATAAATGAAATAAAATATTTTAACTTTGCGCTGACAATAACACTCTCCTATATTGATTTTTGTCCCAAATTTGTATGTCCATTATTGGGAATGATGGGGTTAAAAGGCCCAGGGCATTCAATTTGAAATGAAAGCACGGGCTACGGCTTGCAACTAAAAAACCGTTTCCAACGGCTCTGCGGATAATACGTATTACTCCGTACAATTCATGCGTAATAATCCCTTAATAACGCGTAGTAACGTGTTTGGATACGTAATAGTCACGAAATAGTAGCGTAATAGCGAGTAGCATTTTTCTTTACGCTGTATTTGTGTTGCATTTGATACATACTGCTAGGCATTACAATTTTAAGGTCCATTTCCGACGGACAAGACTAGTTAATTTTCACGAATTTTGGGTTGCTGCATCCCAACCCGAAGACGGAATCCTGAAAGGGTAAAAAAGTATTCAATACGAGTATAATTAATACTTTGAGTTAACTAAATGGCATAAGATTACAGTCATCAAAGAAGCACATTAAGCGCATAAAAGCGATAAGTATAGAGTTCAATGAAATTGTTGAATAAATTCACTGCAATCCTGGAATTGGAATTGCAATCTGTACTCAGCACTTTCTTAACGCACTCCTTTGATTACCGCTATCATACGAAACCCACTTAACTTATGTACTCACTTAACTAAAAGTTTTAAATATTATACTTTGCACCTTTCACACCGCTGCTAGTTGCAAAGAAAAAACAAACTCGCATAACCAGATAAACATACTTTATTTTCAAAAGCTGCCTCAGTCGCTCTTTTATGTGCGTGAGAAGAGGACACGTTGGCGCTTGACCACTCCGTCAAGAATGATTACCACACTCTACTGTCGCTTTCAGACCCCGTGTACGGCCTTCCTATAACTGATTGCGCCCGCAATCTTCTATGGCATTTCGATCTCATTATTTCTTCGTAGGTCTATTAGATCAGCGATTCCCAAACTTTTTTCGCTCTTTCTGGGGAAGAGGCAGGATCGCCATCCACAAATTTTTTCAATATACTGGAACTCAAGAGAGACACTTGACGCCGGTTGTTAATTCTCGGTGGCTTGCTTTGAGTGACTTTTCCATTGTT
>JAWWLR010000127.1:29693256-29710175 GCA_035041075.1 Acraspis erinacei | reverse complement strand
CCGGTGAAGATTTAAAGATAAAAACTTTGATAAGTTCAGAGACTCAGAGAAGCATAAGTCCTTCAAAAACACAAAAACACTGCAAAGAAGATAACGCTTTGCTGCAAACACATCAAAAAGTAGGACGAGAATACGAAAACGCCGAATTTACCATTTTGCCAGCACATATTCACCGTACAACTGCTGTCTCAATTTCGGGGTAGGAGCCGTCCATTACTTGAGGGACAACGGATGCCTCTTATTTTCGCTTAACTCCTCACCAGAAATCGGCGTACCTTTAGCCTCGAGCCTGTAGTGCAGCTCCTGTACTGTAGGGCGTACGTCTAGCATATTTCTGAAATTCCTAAGAGCTGAATTGTTTTTGACTACATCGAACAAGCCCAATAAAAATATTAACAGCAACAACTGACCACATTTTAGGATTTTCTAACGTCATCGGTCACCCCGACCTAAGCCAGGAAATAGATTTTTGAAATAATAAAAAAAATTTGAATTATTTTGGAAACGTTCAGAACTTAAAAACTGATTACATTTTTTAAGGATTTAGCAGAGCGGGATTGTTTTTACCAACTCAAGCAAACACAATAAAAAGATGTTTCGAATAACAGGAAAATAAAATTTTTGATTTATCTTGAAAACGGTTAGACATACGCGTGAACTGACAGGAATTTTTAGGGTTTACTGAACGGGGATGGTTCTCGGCGACAACGATCTGAATTTTTACTTATTTTTAAAACGTTTAGAATTACGTGAAGATCATTGAATTTTAAGGATTTTTCAAACGGGTTTTCTTTTAAACAATTCAAAATAACCGAATGAAAATATAGTCATAATTCAAAACAATAATACAAATTCTCAATTATATCGAAACTGATGTAAGATGCCATCCCGCCTACCATCCCACCAACCGCGAAACCACAAACCCACCAAACCTAAATCCACAAATCCCAAACCCACAAACCCCAAACCTACAAACGCACAAACTTCAAACTGATATACCCATAAATCGTAAACCATTGAATTACAAACCCATAAAAAAAATCCCCAAAAACCTACAAATCTCAGAAACCTAAAAATCACACAAACCTACAAACCCCACATGGTCAAATCCTAAACCTACAAACTTTTGGTTTTGAAACCCAGAAATCGCTAACCCATAAACCCTGACCCCACAATCACCAAACATACCAACCCTAAACCCACATACCCTAAATCCACATACACCAAAACCACAAACTCCAAGCTCACAAACCTCAAACCCTCAAACCCGAAAAACCTTTGACCTAAAGCAAATTCGCTTATATTGTAACTAATATACTCTCTCTTTGCCGAACCCAGGAATAAACAACGAGGAGGTGGCGAAATATTATTCCCTTATTTTTAATATTTTTTTGTATTTTTTTGTATTTATTTATTTACTTATTTATTTCTATTTAATTAGTTACATTGAGGGGACTATTGTCTCTAAGCCCCAGCAGTAGTCTGCTAATATGGATTCATCCCAAACTCCTTGCCATCTCTTCTCAACGTCTTTCAAGTCTTGATGCATTATTTCGCCCTGTTCATTATGCATTTAATATTTGTGAATGTGGATACCATTTTCTCAACAACTGTTTTGTATTGTGGAGTTTTTCTATTTCCCAAAAAAGATGTACTCACCTCTCTGAAACTTTTCCACACATCCTTTTCTGTATCTGTAATAAGTGCTTCAAAATGTTCATCTTTAAAAAGATCTCTTATTTGAGGACCATCAAATACGCCTTCATTAATTTTTGCATCAGGTAGTTTTTGAAATTTTTAAAAAAGGTATCTAAAAGCAAAAATATCTTGTGCTTTCATGGCCTTAACAAATTATTTAATCAATCCTAACTTAATGTGAAGTGGATGAAGCAATATTCTTTTGACAGGTAGTAAATTTGTTTCCAAATGTTTTTAGAGCCGATTTCTAATTTTTTTCTAGTTGTCAACACTTTTATTTCGCAGTGCTGTTCACGTGCAAGACTATCCCACTCACACAAAAAAACAAGGGTATTTCGTAAAACTGAATAGATAGAATGATACATTCTTCCTTTAGTTAAGCATATTTTTTCTTTCAATCTTGAAGCCAACAGCTCCCCATTCTCTTTTGGAAGCCCCAAATCTCGAACTAAGTCATTTCATTCTTCTTGATTTAATTCACCTCCTTCATATGTATTTTCATCTAATTCATCAAAATCATATTCAAAAGTTTCTCGGGAGCTATTTGCAGATTCTTGTATTTCATGATCATTTGTTAAATTAATCTTATAATTTGAACTAACTTCATCTTCTGAAACTGGTAAAGGAAACTATACTGAAGACACTTTTGGATATTCGATAGTATTCAGATTTTTTTAATTGTAACCAGTTTTATTGCAAAAACAGAAATAACAATCTGTTTTGTGATTTTCAGGTTTTCTCCAAACCATAGAAGCAGAAAAATGTTTCGCGTTTTTACGTCCTTTACCATAGTCAAATATATGCGTTTGACAAGTTAGAACATTCACTCTTTGTAGTCCAATCGTTATCTAAATTTTCTTTTGATATATTAAAACACTCTTTATAAGATTCTTTTGTTTCAAGAATTAAGTTGCTCTTAGAGAGAATATTTTAAAATTGGGAAGATAAGATATATTATATTTAGAAATTGAAAGTGGAAATTCGCTATACGAAGTAGCAGCAGTTACTCATTGCTTAAACAAAAAAAAAAGGAATCCCAATAATGCAGGCTTACTTAAGCTCGAAAGCTTACTATGTGATGAAATCGCATATCTGTTATAGCGAATGCTTGAAGGTAGCTTGGGCATGTCAAAATTGAAGCTTACAGCATATTCATCATTTTAAAAAGTTTGATTGCATATGCTTAAACTTATTTTACATTAACATAACTTAAGTATTTTGTCGCTTAACAGAATTTTATATATACGTTCAGTATATAATGTGCGATCCGATAAAACTGTCAGAATTCACGAAATAAATGTTTATTCAAAAACATACAAAATCGTTACGGCAGAAATATATAAAGCACAAACCTTAAACATTTCCTTCTTTAAAACTAATATTTAAAATTAATTTAAATATTAGTTTTGAATAAGAAAATGTAAAACCGAAACATCATATTAAGCTTTGGAGTTTGTGAGTTTAGGGCTTGTCGTTTTGGTGTTTTTGTGTTTGGGGTTTGTGGGTTCAGGGTTTTTGGATTAGGGATTTCTAGGTTTGAAGACCAAGAGTTTATAGGTTTAGGATTTGCACATGTGGGATTTGTAGGTGTTTGTGAGATTTGTAGGTTTGTAGGATTTGTGGGTTTGGAATTTAAGGGTTTACGATTCATGGGTATGTGGGTTTGGGGTTTAAGTGTTTAGGATTTGTGTATTTGGAGTTAGTGGATTTTGAGTTTGTGGGTGTGAGCTTTGGCACCCGAGGTTTATCCGTTGGTGGTTTATAGGTTTGGGGTTTGTGGGTTGGTAGGTTCGGGGTTTTTGGGTTTGGGATATAATCTTTGTTGTTTTAAGTAAGAATTTCATAGATATAGATATGTCCGACTTTTTTATATACGAAAACATTGAAAAACTCAATTTTTAGCATTTTTTCTACAATTGCGCAAAAGTCCTGACATACTGGAGATAAAAGCACAACGGATTCGAATTCAGCACCCCAAAACACGTATAGGAGACTTCCGTTTATCCCGCGATTTTTTTTTCTATTTGTGGTCCTGCGTGGTTAATGGAGAAGGATTGATAAGTGAGCTCATTTATTTCGGATTATTCCTAGATTATTTGAATTTCGGAAAATGTTTAAATAATTAACAAATATGTCAAATGACGAAAAACGCGCACTGAGGCGCACGATCGGTGTCGTCGTTATTTAAAGTAGCCGCCGATATACTTTTAATATCATTATGTCATACCGAATCTTGTATTTATTTATTTTAATCTCCAACAAATAGCACAATTACATCAGATTCGTGGATGGATGCAGTGTTATACTGTTGTTTTGCTCACTGCGGCAGTTGCTTCTGCTGCTAAAACTCTTAAAAATGACGATGGCGCCTAGGGAAATACGTACGTGATGAAAAATTTTCGTAAACAATGAATTGAAATTATCACTTTGTATGCTCAGCAAGTATTTCATTTCCTTTTTAATTTTTCAACTATACCTATACGCATACTTCCACTTGACCGTCGAAAATAAGAAATAGAGAAGTATCAATACTTAAGTAACTTTATATAATGAAAAATTTATATTGTATCATTTGTCACTTTTAAACTTCATAAAGGTGAAGTTATCATTATAAATGAAAACCCTCTTTTGTGCTTCCTGTTTGCACGGTCCACTTCTTATCGAGGACACCACCTTAAGAAAAAATAAGATGAAAGTGACCATAATTTCCAACTTTTTTTCAATCAAAAGTTTTGCTGTATCTTACTTCTTTCGCTTTTATTTTTAAAAGATGTAAAGTTTCTTTGATAAAGCTTATATTATAGCTTATAGATGCACTTATATTTCTTTTATATATATGTAACATGAATTTAGCCGTAAAATATGAATAAGCTAGCCGCGAGCGAAATTCTGTCATTTACAGAACTTCTTTCATTGAAAGCCCATATATTGTATTCATTCTAATTAAATACTAATTGTTAAAAAGCAATTTGTTTTTTCTCTGCTTTTCCTCTGCGTATATTGTGACACACACAAAAAGTTAAAATATACAACTATACTGAAACTGCAAGGAAAGTCTTTCAGATTGCCTTAATTTCGTATAAATAAGAAGAGGAAAAAATATAGAAGGAAAACCATTTTTTGGATCCGCAACGAAGTCAGTGGTAGATGGTCGTTTTCTTGATGAAATACGCTATGCATTGCAGATGGCCTCAGACGTAACGACGGCGAAAAATAACGAAAATGAGATTCCAAATTAGCTGTCGAGCTTCTGCGTTTATCAATGCGTTTATTAAGGTGTTGATTTTTATTTTTATCAGCTGGCACTAATATTGAAAAATGAGAAGGGTAAAATGCAATATATTAAAAAGCAATAAAAAACTGCCACTTGCAGTTCAATGTGTATTCTTTATAAATTTATATTTGAAGAAGAGGGCAACCATAATTACGAAAGCAAGATGTGCGATTTTCAGAAATTATATTTATACATTTATCACTTATTTATACATTTGCGCTTTAGAAATTTATACATTTATCGTTCAATTTATAACATTTTATGCATGAGTTATGTTACGAACAAGGGATACAATGTCACAAAAAAGTGATTGAAAATTACCGCATTAATCAGTGAACATAAAAATACCAGTGAATAACGTAGTAATTTTACTGCAATAGTTGAAAATTAACGTTATATTTTAAAATCACATGCAGCTAGTTAAATTTCGGTTGCTATTTAGAAATATCGAAAAAAACTATTTCGGAATTTTTATACGCATATTTGAAAAAATCTGTTCGCGGAAAGATGCATGCAAAACAAAAGAAGGCGCTACTTCAAGAATTTGCAACAAAAGGGTGCGTTGATGTTGAAAAGAGATATTAGGGAAGAGGGATCTGTTCACGAGTATTTTTTTATTATTCCGGGGATAGCATCTCGAGGTAGTATTAAAACTGATTCGTTATTATTGAATATAAAGAGCACCTAACGATTTGTGAAAAATGTTGTAGTCTAGAACAAAGGGCAGTTCTCAGCAGATGAGATAAGCCAAATATTTAAATTTTCTTGAGGGAGAAAATATCTTCGAATCAAAGTTTCATTGACGGAAAGCGAGCCTGTGACCGAAAGCATTTGACAAACTAAGTAGTAAGGGGGAGAGCTAAAATCGATTCCGAGGTACCAAGCTGTAAGAAGCTGTGATGTTTGTTGATTAACAGTTTTCTCTTCAGTGTAAAAATGAATCGCTAGATTATATTACACGATACACATGGAACAATGCATTAGAGTATAATCAATTTTTCGCCATGTTCTTTTATTTCTAAATTCAATTGCCTTAATAAGTGACAATAAAACATCATTACATTCATTGCTAGAATAGTATATTGTTAAATTATAATATACGATGCAATGTTCGTTTTTATTGTTTCACTTTTACGAATTTTTGCCTCCAAAATGTTGAACTTAGTTTTCCTTCAACAATTTTTTTCCGCAAAAAGTTTTTAAATCAGCAAATGTGATAACATAGTTCTTTTTTAAATCCGCCCACTCCACGGGCACATTACCTTCGCGCCCTGCGCGCGCGGCTCGCAAGTTTTGGGGCGCTTAGGGCGCGCGGCTGTTGATACTCGCGCTTCACGCTCGATAATATTTTTCCCTTGCGCTCCGCACTCTGTCTTTGTATATTAACATTGATGATAGTGAATTCTTTTCCTTAAAGCTCCTTCGGCTTTAATGAGCACATTCTGATCACGTATCTCCTGCTTCGCACTCGAATTTGTCCCTCAAATTGTATATCATTTCCATAAATGTATACTATTACAATCGCTTAAAAAATGCGCATTCTTTAAACAAAATTTTGCTATTAAAATTGTATTCAACTTCTGCCTGTTTTCATAAATTGAATTTGCTCATTTTCAATTTTATTTTTACTATTTAAACGTTACACATACGGTCTACAAATCAGCAGTACCCTACGAAAATTCGATTTATGAGAGGTTGGGCGGGGGGGGGGGGGGATTAGTTAAAACCGAGTCATAGCTGATTAGTGTTTTATGCTGAGAAGGTCACCAACCTTCACCAGCGTTTGTGATATGGTAGTTCATACGATCCCATCTGTTAATACCCGGCCGTCCTATCAAAACGTGATTCATACAAAATTTATAGATCAATTTAAAATGCACAATTTTTGTCTACACACCTTTTCACCTATGTTGCAGAGTTTAACCGTAAAATTTAAATGTTAATTTTCCATTATTTTTTTATGCTGTCAAAATTATAATTTTCAATTTTTTAAAAAAATTCAAAAAGTCCTTAGGGCAATCTTATAGGGCATTCAAAAGAAACATTTTTCTTCTCTTGAATTTTTTCATATCGTGTGTTATTTGGCTAAAAATGTTCATTTTCGTGTGCTTTTTCGAATTATGTAAATCTGGTAATTTTTTTATAAAAAAAAAGTTATTAGGAGAATCTTTTTGAATGCTATACATAATTGTACAGACAATTTTAAATCTTGAAAAAAGTCGTATCAAAATTTTCAAAATGTGCTCACTTTTTGCATTTTTATCCAAAATGGCTGGCTAATGAATTTGACCTTTATTTTAGGGCCCTAAAAGAGTATACCAAATGCCAATGCAATCTGCCAGTTATTTGGAAGGTTATCGTGCTAACTAACTAAAAATCTACAGGCACAGCCACACACAGGTACACACAGCTAGAAGCATTCGTAAAAATCTGTTTCTCGGATTCAGAGGGTCTTAAAACGTGGACATTTGACAAAAACCGGGGAGGGGTCAAATTTTACGTAAATCTAATAGATCTAATACCTTCTTTGGATGAGAATGTAAACAATTATTTGTATTATTTAAAGGTATAATTTAGTTCGATCACTTTTACTTTTAAATGTAAAGCATTGAATTTCTACGACCCTTCCATCCCTAGTGGAAAAATCTGCAGGCTATCAGATGTCAGATCTGCCCAAGATCTGGTGATGCGTAGACCGTCTATTTATGGCATTTTAAAAGTTATAGAAAGTAAGAAATTAATACTTTTCAAAATCAATTTTTTTTCTTATTTGCTTGACAGTTTAGGCTGGCTAAGAGCAGGGACTGACCGAAAATCCAATCCATAAACATTTCTAAGTACCAAGCAGGTAATTTTTTTATCATTTTCGAAAAACTGTCAGGGTGTGTGAAATCAAACAAAATAAGAAATGCATACTATTAAAAATCAATTTTTTTTCTTAAAAATTACAGTTGATGTAATTCTTAATCGCTGTTAAGGAGTCCAAACACCTAAAAATACAAAATTCACACGTAGAAAAATTATTCAAAATAAGGTAAATGACCCAGTAATCGTGAAACATGGTTATAGTTTGAATTTATTGGTAAAAAAGTATGCCAATTATAATAGCAAATGGAAATTACACGCATTCAAATTAAATAAAAAGCAAGAAGATTGGCATTGCGATTACTGGAACTATGGTCACGATTACTGGGACGTTTACTTTATTTCAAAATAGGCGAAGAAAAAAATGTTTGAAACAACAAATGTTTAAAAAAAATGTTGAAAACATATTTAGACAAAAAATAGTTTGAAAAATGTTTCAAATAAAATGTTTGGAATAAAAATTAATTAGAAAAAAATGTTTGAAAAAAATTGTTTACAAAAATATATACATATAAAATGTTGTGAGAAAATGTTGGCGCTTATTAATGGAAAAAGAGCTAATAAATGTTATGAAAAGAATTTCGGAATATAAAAATTCCTAATTTAATGTCTGGGAAAAAACAAATTAGTATTGGTAAGGAAAATCTTTATTTCATCTCCTTCTTCCAGACTATTTTTTCATGAATATACAAGAAGTCGATGAAATAAGATTTTTCCTTGCCAATAGCTAATAAATGTTTTTTTTTAACTTTTCTTAGTTGTGACTAATGAGGATGGTTTCTCCATTGATTTTCAATTCTGTAATAATAGAGTAATGATTAGGACTCCCGACTGCTAGGCGAAAGATTCAGGTATAGATGCAGGTTCGAAACCGCGTAGCGTTAGAAATTTTATTTCTAATTGTTTAAAAAACACTCGAAATCAATTGTTATCTATTTTTTTGAATGCCTGTTTTGTTATATCTTTAGATTATAGCAATAGCGCTTGTTAAAATTACGTAAAAAGCACCTGGGACCAGCGGCTGAATATCGGCTGGCTAGCATCAGAAGATTTTTCCACTAGGGAAGTTCAGGTAGCAGGAGTGATTATTGTATGCAGATTCTGCAAAAATAAATGAATGTTAAGAAGAAATAATTGTAGCAAATAGAACGCTTGAAGCGTTAGCAGATACTAAAAGTGAATGTAGTCTGTTGCGTAAAGAAGTAAAGAATTTTACCAATACCTAGAGTCTTTTAATACAACCATGGTGGGTATTGTGAAGTTAATACTCATTGCAAAATCCTTAGACTCGAATTTAAGAGACCTAATCTTTTTCTAAATTCTCAAATAGGAGAAAAAATTGAGGATTTTATTAGTTAATCACGATGCACATAGGCACTTAAAATTCATTTTTCATTTGAAACAAATCTAAAACTTTTTGAAAATATATTTATATCTATTTGAAAATGACTCGGATTATCGTAACAATTTTCTACGTTGAAGCAATTCTCTGTTACGATCTCGCCTATTCTTCTCCATACAAATTATATATTAAGTCCCAAAATATTCAAAGGTTTCCTATCCATTCATGAGGTAATTTTCATTGTGTGATTGTGATCATTTCTTCGAGGGATTCTGATTTACTGAAGTGGGTACTCCGAGCGCGGACCGTTGAGAAAGACAATCGTCTGATCACAATAGCAGCGGCTTTTCATCGCGAATTTCACAGAGAAACAATATATCTACGCAGCAAAAAGCATCGAAATAGTTCGTTTTTTTAAACATATTATGTATCTATTGTTATAAAAATCTGGTATTAGAAATTAAATCTGCAAAAAAGTTTTTATTTCCTCATTTTTTTCAACTTGGTTTCATAATGTCAAGGAATTTCTTTCCGAATTTTTTTCCCCAATTATAAATTATTTTTTTGAACAACCAGATAATCTAAATCTTGTCAACCCTCATTTTATCAGATAGTTTACTGCTTTTTTTTTTTTTATTTAAGCTTCAAATCTACATATAGATTTATTCGCCAAGTTTACTGCTTTGAGGCAACATTTGGAGGCGTGTCACTCATATCTTTTTAAAGCGAAAATATTTTAATTGTAAAAATAACAATTATTTTGACCTCATAATTCAGAATATGTAAAAATGAACGTAGCAAAATTTTTAAAGAGGTGGTTTCCGTCTTCGATGGAATGTTGATCTTATTACATTATCATATAACTCAGAATAAGGGCCAAGAAACGATGATATGTTTGCATAGTGATTGAGGAATATTATACAGTTATTATGCATCTAATTTGAAATCCAATAATGAAAAAATTATAACATCAAGCGTATTTCCAGTATTCTTAGGCATTGGATAAGCTCAAGAATCATTTGGTAAGATATTCCAAAATATCTGGTTTTTAGCAGGGGGATGAATGAGCGTCGTACTGCTATTCTTCGATTAATTAAGGCCTGACAGTGACTGAACTCGTCTCACGCAGCTTTGAAAATTCTCTTGGCAGAATCCGTGGGACGATTCGTCATCCGCTAATCGCATAGCTCGTGATTTATCGTTACCGTTCTATAACGCATGCGTACACAGACGGTACTCGGGAGATGGCGAGAAGTGTGAAAATAGGTCGTACCGCCCGTTATGGTCCTTATGATGCTTTCCGCTGCAAATATTTTTTTTTTCATTACTTCCACTCATCGAACCAGAAAATGCTTACTATCGAAAAATCGTTTGGTGAAGGAATTTATAATGCATTAAAAACACCTCGACCTGCGTCATATGCTCTAAAACCTTGTGTGACCTTTTTAATTTCAGGATTCTAAACAAAGTTTTTAGTAAAATTTGCTTTAACAGTCCCCCAGTTTCTGCGTGTAAAGTTTGCCAGCGTCGTGAAAAAATAAATGTCCTAAAAATTTCCTCAAAATTCCTTAATTATTTTAAAAGTATTGTTTAAAGGTTAATAGCCCTATTTTTGAGAATTCCTATTTTATCATCTATTCTACGGAAAATGATAAATTGCAAATTCACTATAATCCAAGTAGGATGGTCATCGACTTTTATTATCACCTTAAAATTATAATTAAATAGGGGAGATTAAAGTTATTAATTTGATACCAGTTTTGAAAACAGATTGCAACAATAAATTATTTAGAATGATATTATCATTAAAATTTGATTTTATTTTCAGACTTTTAAAAGAAAGCACAATTACGGCTGATTACCAATGGCAATATTGAACTCGAGAATGAAGACCTGAAGTTAGAGCAAAATTTAGCATCCGCAAGAAAAGGACCATTATAGCGTTAAAGATATAGGGTATTATAGTCAGTTAACTTACCAACATTTAAAAACCAAAATGAAGCCTCTATGTTTAAAGGCGAGTCGGCGGGGCATTTATTAATTTGGATATTGGAAAAAAACACTTTTCAAGAAAAACAAAATCTAAACTTAGCGAGTGCTGAAAGCACACATGTTATACTTTTCCTTCGAATATTAAATATACCTGCTTCCCTTAGCTCTCGAGAAGTAATTAAGTGCCAATAGAGTCAATCAATTCAGTTCTCGTAAACGAACATTCTTCATCTAAACAATGTAGAAAATATGACATTTCGAAATATTAAAAATAAATCTTAGACGAATTTAGCACATAAATTATACAGGTTTTGAATGATTTATATTAACGTACACTTATGTCATTCTGGAATTTTACCTATTCATAAAATAAATTGATGACAATGCAATGCGGCATGCATAAAGTTTTAAATATCCAAATTTTGTTATCACGTTTTTTGAAAACATTATTAACTTAGAGCACGAGAGGAAATGTAGAAGAAAAAATTTTCACACGAAGTCAGATTTACATGTTTATTATGTTTTTGGAGTCGCTGAATACGAATATACCTAATATATTAAACCTCATAATATCTTAACTCCATAACCATTCGACCATTGATTGCATAACTTCTTTACCCTATAATCTAAAAGTAAAAATATGCAGTTAATATGCTGCAAAGCGATACGGCAAAATTTCTTTTAGTTTTTGGAAATGGATTTTCGAAAATCGCGTTTTGTTATCTAGAGCATAGGTCCGCGGTCTAAACATGTTAACTGCTTATAGCGTCTTTGGGAAATCCGTGCTTTTTCGCAAAACGGCTCAGTTTATTCGTATAATAGGTCAGTGAGACACATGTCAATGTGTGTCCGGTTGAATCCACATGTGTATCGAAAGTTCTTTGTGACTTCTGTCACGTCATCTTCGATTTTGTCGCCTACAGATAGCTGTAAAGCCAAAGGTGAGCGACGCGTCTCGATTACTAACACACCAGAAAAAGTAATTTTTTATGGTTTTGCTATTAATTAGTTAATTAAATCTGTCATGAAACATTTAGCCACGCGGTTCGCCACATCAGCGGCCATATTGCTCAAATTTGTTTCGATTTTTTAAAACAGAGCACAGGCACCATGAAGAAAGCAGATATCTATATTTCTCATGAAATTTCAGGTATTGATATATTTACGATAGTGCAAACTTCCTCTTTCATACGTTATGAAATTTTAAATAAAACATCGGTAATTTATATTTTAATAAAAAAAATAATTTTGCCCGCATCTGCCAAATTTCTACGCATACAGATTAAAAGAACTGCAGTTATCAATACAGGAAAAAAAACCTGTAATTACGTGAGCTCGTACAGTGTGTCGATTGACGCTCGTCTCACTTATAAAAATAATTAATAGATTGCTACCACATTTTAGTAAACAATCGCACTAAAGCAATTGGTAAGGAAGAATTACCTTTCCACAAAAAAACGTCTTTACGGGCATCTATTTACTATATTTGACAACAAAAATATAACGTCTGTATTTACATTCAACAATATTGGGCAAATATTGTGCGCCCCCCTACTCATCCACCAATAATATTTTATATCCCGTTCCATGATGGGGCGGTGAAATTTGTAATGTATATAATTTACTGAGTATTGGTCTAGTAGTACATCAGAGGAATTTTAGGTAAGGAAAGAATGTTTGTAAAAGTTACAAACCCAGTGAAATATTATAAAATGTCTTTATAATAATGGATTTGTGTATGTATTGAATTGAATAATATTATGTTCTTTGAATGTGCACTGCACCTAGGAGTACTCAAAAATCGTTCAGACAAAATATGAACAGATGCTGTTCGCAAGCTATTGCACATTTCCGAATGTTCAACCGCTCATTTTGAAGGGAATTAAGTCATTTACCAACACCGATAATAATATTATAGATAAAATATATTCCTGAGGAGGAATCTCGGAAAACACGATTTTTTTCAGTTTTTGCTACACTAATATGCGCTCCATCACTGTAACCAATGCATTTTTTTAACGTTATAGGGCTTATTTTAAAGTAACTAAACTTTCTACAAATCATATCCAAATTAATTTAGTGATAAGATACATCCATTGGGAGAAATTCCCAAAAATCTATTTTCGGTATTTATTGCCCACTGACATGTGCGCTTCTCGGTAAACAAAGAGTATTTCTTTACCACGGGGCTCGTTCGAAAGGTAATTTACTTATCTACAAATCATATGACACGGAATTTTGTGATAAAATACATCCTTGAGGAGATCTTTTCAAAAACCCGATTATTGGTACTTTTGAGTGAACAAAAGAAGTGATTTTCTCGCGAATAGCATGTGTTCAGATTTTTTCTCAACGATTGTTGAACACTCCTAGGTACCAGAAAAAATGCCCATAGTGAATTTGCATAGGCACTTTTCACCCAGATAACAAATCATACCCACATTTCTACAAGACTATAATTATAAACTTTCAATCCTTTATCACTTAGCGCTTTATGGTGTTATTAGTGCATATAAAACATAATAAAAAGATATCAACCTCTGAAGATATAATGCACAAAACACTATTTGTATTTTTTTCTAGTAGTATACTCTTTTTTATAAAAGTAATATGAATCATAAAAGTTGAATGAAATACATCCTTACTGAAAAGAAGACTGATTTATGTGTAACGGGTGTAGTTATAAACCATATCTTCGAACTGTCGATATCTTTAATTTAATCGCTTCGAAATTCGAGCCACGGGTTCTCGAGAAAACTGAAAGATTAACCGATATGTTCGCTTTCATTCTTCTCTTCTCTATTTCCTGGCATACCTCCAAGATTTTATGGCGATTCGAACCATTTTGGCTCGTTTTTATGTTTACACCGGTGATGGGTCCAGTGTATAAACTCTATAAATACGATGGTTCATTTCAGTCTACGTCAAATTCCAAGCCTTCTTACGTTGCGTGCTTCAATTGAATCATAGAAACAATTTTAAATCGATTCATTCTGTTTTTTAATTCAACCTGCCTCATTTCCTTTTATCCTGAGTTCTGTAGCATTCTGTAGTGACTTGTTTTTAAATGATTTCCTGTTATCAAATCCGCATAGAAAATAAGTGAGAATCAAGTGACTTTTAGAGTTAAAGATAGAACCTTACGACTCTACGTTCACGTTTTCGGAATTTCTTTTAAACAAAAGCGAATACACCTTATTAACTGCATTTCCTAATAATAAGTTATTAAGCACTGCATATAATTATGTCTTTTATATTTATATTTATTTCTTTATATAATTCGTCTATAACAACGTTAGGTTGACTTTTAAATAAAATGTGTATGTTCCTTAATAATATTTGCATTCATTATCGTAAAAACGTATCATGTTATTTATAACATACAGACTGGCAAACTCACGAAATATTGCATTATAATAAAAACTTAAATCTTCCAACTGATTCTTGCAATAAATGCTGCCCTGATTCTAAATCTCGCAAACCAGCATCATGAATTTTACTGAACTTAAACTAAAATAAAACGTATTATTCTATTCTGTAAGCGATATAAATGTCAATTTAAAATGTTCGTAATTTATAAAGACGAATTTTGAGAGACCGAGATGGAAAAATCGAGGGGCCATTCACTCTCGAATCAAAGGGTTTTAGCGTGTGAAATCGGCATGAAATCAAATACAACAAGCATAACACTTTTGTGAAATCATATGAAATCAGCGAAATCCGAGTGAATCTTTTGAAAATCATCTGATATTTTGAAATGAGTGAGAATCGAGCGAAATTAGGAGAAATCTCTTCGAAAATTCCGAAATCGTGAGCGAGTAAGTAGGAGTAAACGAGAGATAGTGAGTAATCACGGACAGTCAAGCGAGCATTCAAGAGAGCAGTCAGTGGATTCGGTGCATTCAGCGTGTGACCCTTGGCATTCAGCGTGTGACCCTTGCTTCGTTTCTACGGGATAGTGGTGAGCACACTACAGCACGGCCCTCTACAGTTCATGTGCGCAGCCAGCAGCGACTGTGTATTATAATTGTTGATTAGTAAAAACGGAACATATGACAAATTCGCCATAATTTTGGAACCAACAGCAGGGTGGCAATGTTATTCCAGGAAAATAATTCCTGGTCGTTTCCCGGTGTATTCCCAGTTCACATCCACTTTTAACGGTCTTTGAAGTCATTAGATTCAAACTCTTGAAGTTATAAAAACTAAACTTAAAATTAAAATACTCAAAAAGGAAGCCTTTTGAATTCTAAAATTAAGGCTTAAAATTTTTTTATTCAAACGCTCAATGATTTATGATATAAAATAGAAGCTTCACACACATTAAAAGTGCAACCTATAAACTCTCAAAAATCTTCTAAATTTTGTGTTTAAAATCTTAAAAAATCTACAATTTTGAAAATCCTTCTAAGTTTTGAATTATCTTTCAATCATCTCAAAATTTTGAAATATTTCTTAAACTTATTGAGTTTTTATAAATTAATATTTGTTTCATTTTTATTTATTTATTAAAATTTTGTCTTTTTTATAATTTTAAATCTTCTCTTAAAATGAATTTTTTCGAAATGAAACATCATTTGAAGTTTTCCCAGGAATTTCAATCAATTGTTTTCTTTATATTGAAACCTTTCAGAATCCTTGAATGGCATTAAAAATTTATTTTGTTACTTTAAAAAATTTACAATTTGTTTTAAATTTGTTACAATATTCTTAAGTATTAAATGAAATTGGAATCTTTTCAAAACTTCTAAATATCTCTTAAGCTTACTCGAATTAAAAAAATGCCATTGTTTAATTTTTATTTACACATCATAATTAAACAATTTTACTTACCAATTAAAAAACTTAAAAATATAGCAATGTCAATTGTGACGTTGAAAGTTTAAATTTAATTGTATAGAATTTTCAGGATTCAAGGTTCTCTATATTTGAAGCAACTTGGTTTCAAATTATTTAGTTTTAAACATAAATTGTCAAGTAGCTAATGTTACTCCAGTTATTTAAGTGGCTGTGAACAAAGCTGAAGTAGCGGGAAAGGCGGTAAAATACATAAAGCGTTACTCGTCAATGAATCTTATGTTATAAAAAATATATTAGTGAAATAAAATAAAAATATTTTCTTGCTATAAATACATTAGGGATAGAGAGATGAAAATAGTAAACTCTCGGGACCTAAAATTTCGGCAAAAAATCAAATTGCGAATCCATACAAGCTTCAACTTTTCTGATTATATTTCGCTGGTGAATTTCTAACCTTTCCAATTGTCGCATCATGACTATACTGTAATCCCTAACTTTTATCTTTAGTAACTTAACTTGAAGTTAAGCTATTCAATTTTTTAAGTTTCTACTATGCAAGTACATTGTAAACTGATGAGCAATTCGAATAAAAATTATTCAACTTTAAAAAAATAGCCGTACAAATTTGAAATATAATGAAATTTAAATAAATTTAGTTTCTTGTACTTAGAATTCATATATAATTTTCGTTTATTTAAACAGATTCCCTTTGGATAAATTATTAAACGCTGGCTCCGCCGCCCCTGAAGGTATGTAGTGCGAACGTAAGTACGGACCGTGCGAGCAATCATCGAGCAGTGAGCGTGAAATCAGGTGGAGTCAGACAGTGTCGTGAGCAGTCAGTGCGATTCTGCAATTTTAGAGAGGAGTCGACCCCAATCAATAGACAGTCAGAGCCTGTTCGTTGAAATTAATGTAATGTCAGTATTGAAATCATAGTTAGCTTCA
>JAWWLR010000127.1:29570006-29583696 GCA_035041075.1 Acraspis erinacei | reverse complement strand
AAGGAGATGGTATTGTTCTCTAGTACTTTAACAGGGCTATATTTTTATGAAGGCTTAAATCTCTCTAGCAAACCAGTCTTCAGGGCAATTTTTTGACGAAATATTTCATCAAAATCATTATGTCTGCACTTGATGTGCGCTCGATGGGCTCGATGTTCTCATTGGGATCTCTACAAAGGCGGCATCTGTGAATAATTGCCGTCACACTGAGAATGTGTTTTTGGTCTTTCCTTGTCTTGATTACCCTGTCCTGAATGTCAATATCAAATCCTTCCGTCTCCTAAAAGAGTACTCGTCGCTTTACACAGAGGTTTGAAGCATCACTGTTCACGCAAAGAAGAGCGTTGAGATATCCGATGTTCTGGAAATCAACACCTTTGTTTTTTAAGGGGTATACATATGAACTCTACAAATGAAGTCATAGAGTGAGGTGTTAATCCTGTTTTAGAAATATTCGCGCAATAGCATAACCGGAGAGTAACGCAATCGACAAACTTCCAACATCCCTCTGCGTATAAGCTTGCGTAGGAGACCTGTTTTTACCACACCTATCCTTTCACGGTGCCTTCGGTTTTTAGATATTTTCACGTGGATGATTCTGTTAAGCCTCTCGAGGTCAGTCATGAACCAGGTGATCAAATCAAAAAATTATGTTAGAAGAGGAATGTTATATGTGTCATTTGCTTCCGGGTATAAGATGGTGGCGCCTAATGTATCTTAAGTGATCATCAATTTCTTGTTGAGTCACTCTATGGGCCAGCTCAGGATGAAGACCCATGCAGAGACGATGTTGTTCACCCCTGGCGGGTCATCGCCGTGCCGTTGTCCTAAAGTGACATCTGATCTTGTCTCCATTCATTTCCTGTGGCCTCAGGTCAACCTCAGATCTCATTCAGTTGATGGACTTTCTAGGGAGGGGGATATTGTCTATAATTTGACGCCTTCATTATTCAAGGTCGTCTTGGATTTCTGTTTTCATCTCCAGGAAATTCACAACAATGTTTCAGTGAAAGGCCATCCCGTCAGGAGAAGTTGTGGTCGCTCCCATTTTGTGTTCGAATAAGCAGGGCATCAAGTACTCATCGTGATAAGTATAGAAGTTTATGCGTTGCCGTGGAATTCTTGTGGAAGTGGTTGGCTGGGGAAACTAGCCGAAATATCCTACGCAGGCACAGCTATTGTTATGATGCTTACCACGTGTTGCCCTTTTGGATATCCCGGTGAGATCAGCCAGTCCATCACATAGCTCACTACCACTGGCTTTCATGATGCAACCTCCACGATTCTCGGGAAGCGACGACCGTCTATATAGATTTAAGAACTTCTCCATGTTTTTAAGGGTTTTGATGTTCCTCTGAGTCCTCTTCCTATCCGTCCTTCACCTTTATGGCATGGAAATGTCTGTCAGTAGCAATGCTACCTCCATCATAACCTTAGAATTCACGACAGGAAATCTCAATCTCTACTACGACGTAGTAGAGATTGAGTTATACTCCAGATTGAGATTGGAGAGATTGGAGTTATACTCCAACAGCAGCTGGGGTAAGCGTGAGTCACTCGTTCAGGAAAAAAGTAATGCGGGGAAGGCGGTATAGACTTTCAGATTGATGCAGAATTACCGTGTTATTGACTTCAAAAACCCGTTCGTTCTGAAACTTTTTATCAACTTGTTTTATTCTCTCATCATTTATGACCATGCTGTATATTGTTTTCTCACCCTTGCCTTCAAACATCATAATGTTTTTTTTACTTGCGCCATTTTTAGACCATTTTCCATTAATATAATAAATATGCATGAGGACATAACGCATCTTTGTCTAAGATCTTTTATAATATCGAATCAGTCACTCAGTTTCCCATTAACCGTTACATGCGCTTTGCTACCAGCATATATTCTTTTTATTAATTACATCGTCGGAAACAAATTTCGAAGACATAAGCAGATTCCTTACTAACATATCTTTAGGTGTTTTCATAATTATTGTGATAACAATATTATTCAAACAATTAGAATGGTAATAAAATTTTTAAATTTCTTTATTTCAGTTATGATGTTCGAAACATACACTTCGGTAAAGCTAAACCGTGGAGTTCCGAGCACTTTTGGGGCAACAGAGCTACTTTTCACGCATCAGTACCGGCTCACTTATCGGTACATAATTTACGACAGAGTGATGAGGGGGAGTACAGGTGCAGAGTCGACTTTCGAAATTCTCCAACGAAGAATCTCAAAGTCAACCTTACCGTAATCGGTGAGTGAAAAATTTCAGTATATTTTGCATTTTCAGCGTTACTAGTGCTCCCTTCAGACTTTCTAGAAAGTTCCAGCTTATTTCGCGTCAATCTGTTTTTCTCAGTCCGGTGCACGATATGTGAGACGTTTCATATTTGTACCGTACACATGGGAGATGGAAATGCCCCTAAGAAATTGCACTATTCCTAGGGCTATTTAGCATTAGGCTAAATAGCCTAGTGTAGTTGAAAATTCTTTAAATAAAAGTAAAATATTCATTGGGTGCAAGTCGAAATGCAAAAGATGATTTAAAATTAAAGAATTTTTCTGGAACCAACAAACATATTTTTCTGGATCAAAGAATTATTATTTTTGTACTTTGAATTTTTTATACTTTCTTATATTATTATTTATTGACTTCCAGTGAAAAGAGGAGTCTCTTAAGAAACTCTTCAATGGCATACAGTTCAATAATAACGCACTAAGATTGAAAATCACTTTCCACTTCAATATATTGTAATTAATACTAATGTATTGCCGAAACAGTCACGCACGCATATTGGCAACTGATCCTACTAGAAACGCGAAAAACCCAAGAACAATTTATTCGCCAAAAATGTGTACCATGCAATCCTTATTAAGCCTTAAACGGGAAACTAATACGCCTTAATAATCATTATTACACACTTACTATGCGAAAGTTACGGCGCTACTGGAAAATTATCACATCAACAAAATTCACCAAAACACTGGAATTGGTCAATATTGAGAGTAGAAACTGTTGAAATTCTATTACTTTTAATTGTAATTATTCAATTAATTTTTATTTGAGCATCAGTTGAAGTAGACTTAAACCCACAATCAATCATTTGATTAGCTTCTTCATAACTTAAATTATTATTTAATTAATTTGTTTACATAATCTTTTATATTAAAAAATTAAAAAGAATGGTTTCATTTGCGATGATTATTTTATCAATTTTTGGCACTCTTAACATAAAAAAATTATACCACGTTATAAAACTAATTCTTTTAATAAAATCGTTTCTAAATAATAAATAATAAATTTAAAAACAGTTAATTTGTACATATTTTTCATTTAATTCTGACAACAGATATTCTGGAAGTGATTTTCACAAAGTAAATAATTTAAGTATGCATACAATTGATAGAGTGAAGCGTATTATTTAAACAATTGATTGTTTTTTATAATGGAGAAAAAATAAATTTGCATCGAACTAGAAATGTATGTATGTCACCAAAATGCTCAAATATAGTCGCAGTACATTTTCCAGTACATACAGAACCTTCCGAATGGAAAGGGCCAAAGTTTCATGGTTATAACTCGTGACCTATACGAGTTAAAACATTTTATTTTATTTTATTTTACACAGAATTTAGTCCTATATAATTTTTTTCTTACAGTTTTCCTGTGGGATGTGTGCAAAACGAGTAGTTTTAAAAATACTTTTTTGGCTACAAATAGCTCAAAATACCTACAAAATTCTGTTTTTTTTTTAAAGATTCATAACTCTTGACCTATGAAGACCATAAGATTGTATTTTCTTTAGATTTACGTACAATTTCTACCACTAAAATTTTTTCTCTTGCACCACTTACGTAGCTTTACTGAGAAGCTAAGTATTTTGAAAAAACTGAACACGAGGATGCTGCCCTAAAGAATAGGTCAAACGTGTTCAACTTTGCAAGGCCATAACTTATGACACACTGGGGATAGCTCATTGTATTTTCTTTAGAATTACTCATAATTGCATATACTTTAATTGAAGTTTTGAACATTTTTCTAAAATTTTGTAAAATTTTTAAAATTAAAAGGTTGAAAGGTACTGGTACAAACTTTAGAATTGGAATTTTTCGCCTCTTTTAAAAAAAATCCTGGTTCTTTGAAGAACCATAACTCGGCTCCCATTGAGCATAGGAGGTTTTATTCCTTGAACTGTTTCAGAATTTCCTCTAGTTTATTTTTGTTTCAAATTAATTTAATGATTTGTTTATAATAATTAATAAATTAATTTATTGAGGCAAATCGAGTATTTGATGGCATTTGAGTTTAATTTCCCCAAAAATGTACCTATTTATTTTTACATTACTAAGAATAATGCGTATTGTCATTAGACACTGGTAATACGCATAATAAAACATCTTTAGGGAAATAATTCTACTTTGAAAGAACAAATTTTTTAACGTATTTGAGTATTCTAGAATGAACTCGGAAAGTGGAATTGACTCGTTGGGTGAAGCTTCAGTCCTTTTTCAAATAAAATATCTTTCCAACATAGCACACTTCCTGAAAAAAAACCAGTTCTGTCCCAGGTTCAGATTTATGCTTTTCCCGAGAAGCCCTAGCACATAGCTGGTTTTTTCGGGAAGAGTGCTGTGTGGGTTTAAAATTATTTGTATGTTCCTATAAGTAGGGGAGAGTCAGGTGGTCTGATCCTTGCGGGTGGTTTGAGCCACCGCAATTTTTCGGTCTCTTGGCCGTGACATCTTCTCGTCAATAGTGTCAAATTGCATTTAAAACAATCCCTCACTTTTCATAAGGTTTTTTAAAGAAAATACGCACTTGCTATATCTTAGCCAGACAACGTGTTTCAAAAATTAAAAACAAACTTTTCCTTGATTTTTTAAAGAATTCATTCATTGAACATACTTCAAAGTTCTTTCAATTTAATTATCATTGATGTATTACAAATTCAATGAATTTTCAACTGTATATATTTTTAGTTTAGTATTGCATCATACGTAATTTTTTTCATTACACTCAAAAAGTAGCGTAATTCGGGTGGTTTGAGCCACCCATTTTTTTTGTGTTTCGCATTCGGATAAATATTTATGGATTGAAAATGATAAAAAATTCCTTTTTGGAATGTATGTTACGTGACTTTTTTTTATTCATTACAACATTTTTTGATTTACAATATGTGACTCCGATTTGGATCCAGAATCGGATAACTAATCAAGCATCTTTTTTTTCCTTTTTGGAGCCGTTTGAACAATAAAAAAGTAGGTTTCATTGATATTGCGCATTTTTGTTTTATTCCTACAAGTTTTATAATGTTTTTCCAGATTTTTTAAGGTGTCTCAAACCACTCAACAATTTTTTTCTTGCCCAAATTTAACCCACTTGCATAGTGGGAAAAAGTTAAGCTTTTTTTTAATTTCGAAAAATCAATAACGCAGAAGCGTAGATAATGAGGTTAGCTTTCCAATAGTATATCAACTTCTTGATATATTCAACCAGTGAGATTTTATACTTGAAAAACAAAACATCGCTCAAACACCTTGGCTCTCTTCTACTGAAATTATTGTGAATAATAATAGCGAAAATTTAATCAGAAAAAATTCATAATATGCGAGCGGTGATTCATTTACCGTTTTGATGCATGAGAACTTTCTTAGAAGTGTTATTCTTTGATTAGATGTTTTAAAATGAACAGAAGGCGGATTCAGAACAAATAAGCAGTTCTTGTCAACTTTCTTCAACGCTTCAACCTTCTGTGATTTTCGATTCCACAAAAAGCATATTATTACTGGATCGAAAGACAGGAGAGCCCACTATAATCGCTATCGATTACTCGGAATAGGAATTTCCAGATTTTGACAAAAATATTGTAATTCTCAACACTGATGTGGATGAAGAGTTAACTCATTTAATATACATGAAAGTAGACAGCATTCATGATTTAACAATATTTATGGAGAAAGCAAACCGCGCAAATTCAAGTCTTAGTTATGCAAGTGAAAGATTTGAGGAACTTTGTAGCTCACTGCCGTAAACTTCAACAGAACTCGGATTTGCCATTGCTATGAGTGACATAAAAGTTACTAAATTTCGAAAGGGAAGTAAGAACTTTTTTTACAAAACATCTTTTGCTGACGAGTGTGAAGAAATCAATATTTATTTTGATGAAAATTTCTAACATTAATGGACCTTTTCCATTCCTTTTCCCTCTTCAAAGTTTTGTGCCACTCAGTTAACGAAAGCTTTGTGATACTCGTCGTGCTCTTCTATTGCCAAGAATTTAAGTAAACACGTCATATGATTAATAGAAAAAAGCAATTAGGCCAGGAGCAATGAAGGTACAGCACAATCACAAACCTGATCTTCCATGGAAAACAAGTTTGTATATGTAAATTTAAAAGAAAAAGTTTAGACACACAGTATAGATGACTTGTTGCATAAATTATAATATGATCCTTGTGAAGATATTCTGTGTCATGTAGCTTTTCTAATACTAATGTTCATCCTATTTCCTGATTTATTTTGGCTACGTGAATATGCTTTTTACATAAACAGAATCATTTGTATGTAAGGTTATCATATCGTTTTTCGCAAAAAGGTAATACTTAAAAAAATTTTTTATACAAATCAAAATCCTCTTGACCTCAAATTAAGGACGAAATTCCGTTTTTTGTCAAAAATCATTCTTTTGACACAAGAGGTATTTTATTTTAGTGAAATTGATTTGAATCTAGATAACACGGCCGAACAAAATAGTTTAAAAAATATCGTATGCAGAGTTAAGTTTTTTTAAATTTCAATCCCAATTGATTAATTAATGTCACTCCCATAAATAACTTAATTTTTTTGCACCCTTAAAAACATAAAAAATGGTTTGGCACTTGAGGGCTTTCTTGGGATCAAAATAAACTCAAATGAAACTCAAGATGTGCGCGAGATCAAAACTGTTAACATTCAAAATTTCCCTACTGAAAAAATCTTCTGGCTGTCAGATGTGGCCTTAGATCTGGCGATGTCTAGACGGTCTATTCATGACAGTCTAGTCTGACCCATATCAGGAACTGGAAGCAATTCATAACATAAAAATTTCTCGGATATATTGCTATTTCGATGATCGAAAAAGTATTTTAAATTAAATATGACAACTCATGCATGAAAAGTTTTTTTAAATCAAACAAATCTTTTCTTTCATTTAGATTCAGAAAAGTAGTTAATTAATTGAAACGCACTCTTGCTTCAATCAAAAAAAATTTATATAGGCTCCAACAAATATGTATTTAATTAAAACCAAGGTTTTTGTGATTGAAGAAAAGATATAAGTTTCAATTCGAAGATTTGAGTAGCAGGCGCTCCTGTTAAGCTGGCTCCCTGTTAGGCCGGAAATGAATTTGCTATACGGGTACCAATATATAATACTCTACAAAACAAAAAATGTACTTCCAAATATTCTACCAGAAATAAAGTTTAAATATAAATAAAGACCTAAAGTAACCTTAATGTAGATATGCATTCACACCAAAAAGGTAGAGATTATTACATATTGTAAAACGGAATCAGGCGTTTTGGTCCGATACAAAAATCGTATATAAACCAGTTATTTCTCCTTGAAATAAATACGTTGAAGTAACATATGTACTTATATTAAATTTCTCATCTGTTTTGAAGTTGAGAACAAATTTTAATTATTTTTAATTACTTTAATCTGTAGAACTGAAAGATTAGTTAAGCTGTTAGCTAATATCCCTTAGAAGATATCGATTTAACGATTACAGGTCTTCGCAAAGTATCTAAGAGATTCTTGACGGTCCGTCTTGTTATTGAATCGATAAGATCCTCAGGGTATCCAAGGAAACGTGCGAGGTGAGAGCCGAAGACCTTTGAACGTCGCATCGCTAACGTAATTTGTCCAGCAACCATCCATTAAACTCAATTGCGTCCAAGTCGACTCTTTTGAAGAGCACAGCTGCCAGAGTCATAGCGGATTACAAATCCCAACAATTTTAGTTGGTGGCCATTCAGTTTGACAAATCAGTTGGAGCAAATGATTCTTTAAATATTTTCGAGGAGAAACGCATTTAGGATGAGTGTATTGCATAACGAGGGTTGAAAGACAACGATTTCACGAGTCATGCATACCATGTTTTGACCATATCGATAATCGAAAATAAAATTTTTGATTGATGTATGATGGAAATTTATCTTACTGCGTAAACATAAAAAAATAAGTTAACCTGTACGGTAAACAGAATCGATTTCAACAATATGTTATAGTGAATCTTTCCTTTCAAAATGGTGGTTTGGATGATCGCCCTCTTATTCTAATTGACGCGTTTGAAGAAGTCTACAGAATATGAAAGATTTTAATTTTAAACCCAAAAGTGAGATCCGATGGGGAAGACATTTTTTATTCTTTAACGTACTTTTTTATTTTGATGCAAATTTTCGAGGTCATATTGTCATATTTGACACAAAATTTTGATAGTATTCTTTTGAATGTTAATATAGACTATAGAAAACTTCTCAATTTTAGTGCTGACTATTAAAATTTTCGAAGTTTAAATCCGTCAATTTTTCTCACTTTTTTATTATTAAATTTTTTTTATTTTGAAATCTATATCCAATTTTGAATTTTGCGTTGCCCAACTTTTTCGAAAAATCCTAAGATTCACTTCAATTATTATATAGCTGAGTATATTAATTTTTATATTTGAATAAAGGAATTATCTAATGGACCTGAGTAACAAATATATTTGAATGGTCGGGAATCATCAGGGGCTAACATACAAAATTTTCGAAGTTCACTTTCTTAGCTTGTTGAATTGTCCAAATTGTCCTACGTGTCGTGCTTTTTTCAGAAAGTGAATACAATGAATCTTACTATTCTAAAAAAAAACAACAAAGTTCCTCATAAGGTTATCCTAAGATGTACTCGGTGAACAGGTTTCCCCTTCTTCTGACAAATTTTCCGAATAAGTGTGAGCCCCTTATGGTTTCCGACCATTTATTCAAGGATCTATAATAATCAGACTAATTTCACATAATAAAAGAATCATACCTTCGAGCAATAACTTGAAGAATTGGAAAACGCTTTTAAGTTCAAATGTCTTCGAATACTCATGTCAGAGAATTGAAAGAATGTCATATTCTATTCATGTCGCAGTATGTCGTAGAAATGGATTGTCTCGAAGAAATAGATAATTTTTCAATTAAAATGAAGAGACCTAAATAGTGCAAGGGGATAAGAAATCAAGTACCAAACTTTGGAAATGCGTTTTATTAGCGTCAAATAATTGTTTTGACCTAGCTTATTTCTCTGTAGACGATTTTGGCCTAGTTCAATTTAGAAGTTTAGAAGTGGGTCAAAAGCCAAATTTGGTTACTATTCAATAGGGCTTATTAATAGCTAGAGAGCACTTTCCATTTTTTTAATATTCAAAGTTGGAAAAGTTATCCCTTTTCCAGGCTGAAGGAATTAGGTCACGGTCCAAATAAACTGTATATGATTTAAGGGATTCGAGGCATCGCTGGATTCAAATTTTCCATTAATTTTGCAAAGTTAATTTGTTCAAACAATTTGTTTAAACAAATTATTGCAAAATTAAGTTAATTTGAACAATTAATTCCAGAACTGGATCCTAAGGAAAAATACGTCCGATATGGTAGTTTCAATTGTTAAAACCCATTTCGCTATTAACAAATTAATAATTAAGTAATTTTGCTATATGAATAAATCCTTTGACGACCATCAAAATATGAAGAAAAATACGGGTATGGCATATATTGACTAAGGTGTTTTTTGATGCGCAGAATTCAAATTTGCCCTTAGTCACCTGAGATAATTACATACCAAAAATTTCATCGAAAGCAAAGTTTTTTGTCTTGCACCTCAAATATTATAGAACTACAGAACTGGTCTCTTCATAGTTAATAATATGTTTATAAAAAAATATATTTGAACAAGTAAAACTACTATTCCAGACGTATTTTTCCCGTAGAATCCGAATTCGGCATTTATTTTTCAAAAAACTTAATTTTTCAAAACTTTGTTTAAACAAATTAAATTTGCAAAACTAATGGAAAATTTGAATTCATCGATGCTTCGAACCGCTTAAACCATATAAAGTTTATCTTTACCGTGGTCCAATTCCTTCAGTCTGGAAAAGGGTTATGCAAATTTTTTGATTTTAATATTTTTGCGTCGTTTCTTGTGCAGATGATTGCTCCTTTGAAGATGCTCATTTCTCGTTTTATAAGGCCACACTGCATAAGGCGTAAGTGCCAAAAGCCATTTATAATAAAAAACATTTTCAAAATTTTGCACTCACGCCCGAATGCAGTGTGGCCATCCAGTTCTAAGTAATAAAAAAGTTACTTAACTCTTTTTGAGTCCAATTCGGTGTTTTTGGAATGCACCATTCTTTCAAAAAGGTTTTTCTGAATATTTTTTGTTTTTATAACGCACTTTTTTCACAATTTAATAGAGTTAAGTAAAATCTCATAAGAAATGTCTTGCTTCCTTTTTTATTTAACACGTTAAGGTTAGATAGTTTTTTTGTGTCTCCTGAAATAATAGGGTGTTGCACATACGACCTATGCGCCGTGTCTTTAAATGTAGTTTATCGTTTCAATTAAAGATAATTTTTCATGATTTAATTATCATTTGAAAATGTACTGCTAATTTGCAGAAGTTGAAGTAACTTTTTCCCTCAAATTCATGTATTTACAAGTACAAAACAATTCCAATAAAAATCAAGTAGAAGAAGCCGATGCTAAATATGTTAGGGGTAAGTTGCTCCAATGTCTTTAATTTCAAAACGAAAAGAGATAGCCACATATTCTAAGTATCCATGTGGAAAAGTTAGTTGGGGCCAGACTGGGCCCCAACCAGATTGCCCAATTATTAGTTGGGCCCCAATTGGGCAGCCCAATTAGTGCCCAATTGGGAAACTGTCTGGGCTGTATCACTCTGCCCAATGAATGCCCAGATTGGATCTTAGTTGGGCGTTAGTTAGGTAATCTGTCTAATGCCCAATTAATATAAGGTAAGATGCTGGGCCTTAGTTGGACAGCCCTCTTTGTGCCCAATTTAATTTTAAAAAACAGCAGTTTTGTGAAAACGTCGATTGTATTCGAAAAATATTTTAATACGTAATCAACATATTCTAGGGACGAATCAACCAAAATTCTGTTGATTCAACCCACATTTTTCGCGGATGTAGGGCAGTGGTCGGCAAACTTTTTACTCGCTTTTAAGGGCAGGTTTGACCCAAGAAATTTTTTCGTCTACAACATTTTGTTCGTCAAAGCTACGTTTTTCCTTGAGATGGGTTGGCTTTCCTCGGCATTAGATTCCTCGGACCAAATCCTACAACTTTTGTCAGAGCTATTTTCTCGTACGATGCGATCCTTGAAAGTAAAATGAAATACGGTATTATTTAATTCGAAAATATTCAGTATTAATATAAATTCATTATAATTTAATTTGCAATTCAGTAATTTGGTAGATTTAAAATTAAATACTTTACACTTTTAAAATTTATAAATAAAATTTCTTAAATTTGAATAATTTTTAAGATGAGAGGTTATCTTTTAAATTATAACTCTTCCAAATTGAAGAAACTATACTATATGGAGTTAAATTAGGTTAGAACATCCTATAACTTTTACTGAGTATAATTAATTATAAAGCTTTGCACTTTTTTACATTATTCAATTTTGTACATTTACAATTAAACACTGTACAATTTTAATGGAAAATTCTTCATTTCTTAATATATTCAGGGTGCACACGCTGGGGCTTACCAAAAAGTATGCAACGCGGCACACACGCCCATAAGAATAGCATTGGCATGTAAGACGAGTTGCATACTTTTTGGTAAGCCCCAGCGTTTAAATTGAAATTTTTTCAATCAAATTAACATCTATTTATTTACCTAACAGTGATTGTTGTGTCGATCTAACATGATGAGAATTGTACATTCTAATTCCAACAAAGGAATTTCCATACAATTGCAATAACTTCAAGTGAAAACACAGTTTCATAGGATGTGAAACTAGCGTATACTATTGTGTCGCAGAGAAAAAGACAACAGCAGGTGATAACTGAGCAGAAACCACGAAGGAATATTTTGAATGTGGAAATAGCTTAGTTTTTTCTTTTATGTGGGACTTTTTTAATTTTTATATACATTTTTTTATTTAGCAATAGTTTACGAATAGAAAAATAGTATTCCTTCGAGGTGGAAAAATAGGAGCCTCGATGTTCACAAAGCCGTCGGATGATTTCTCATTAGCCGTATCTTCACACGTCAATTATTAAATACATTCGGCTTTTCTTTAATATCTTAATATGTATTATTTGCAGAGACTATAGGATAATCTATATATATTTGAAGATTTTATTAAATCTTATAATGTTGACCGAAGCGGCTTTAAGCTTCAGCTCTACGAACGTTGACGTCCCTCGCGATGCTCATTTTACCTTGCTGCTGTGTAATTCCTCTTATAATAAGAGTGGAAATATCTTAGAAAATTTTGCAATTTATACTTTCTTCTAAGTGAATCGTTAATATCACACAAAAATAAACTTTATATAAGGCCTATAAGGCCTTCTGAAGTAGCTCTTCTTGTGAATTCAGTATATACACAGGTACGGATGTGAAATGTACGTTAGCGGGGTTTGGTGCCAGTTTCCATGGAATGGGCAATAACGATGAAATATAGGTGCAGGGCGACTGCTAGACCGGGTGAATTTCGAAATGGCCGTCAGACATCTCCCAGCAGAGGTCGGTGATGTCGACCTGTCGACATCAGTCACTGACGTTTCCACGGAGTATTAATTTCCGTGAAAGGTTCGCGACACGACCTCTGCTATCTCGCTTATCCAACCTTTAATAAATATTTGAGCCCCAGCCGATGTTACCCGACTAATACCGTAATCTTCTTCTCCTTTAAGTGAATAAAGATTTCTGCGCTCCTTCTACTTAAGGAAAATATTTCTTTAATTGGATAATTAACGTTTGCTTATAGCGACAAGCGGAATTATGCCTTTATCGGGAAAATAAATCCTCATGTTTCACATTTTTAATGGCCTGTCTGCGAACTCAAGAACTCGACTTATATTGCGCTCGTAATAAACATCTAAAACTAATTGTAAAAAAAGATGCATTTTATTACTATAGAGCATGATGTTGAACTTACTGCCACATCGCACAAGGTAGTAAGGACAAAATTTCTTGAATACAACTATCACATTTCTTGTAAATACATTCGAATTTGAGTAAATGAACAAAATTTGGGCTAATTCCACAAAATAGCTGATCGATTCAAACACATTTTTTGGTTAAATATCCTAAATGTTCCATATGTATCACATAAAAAAATGGGGGTTTACATTGAAACCCATTTTTGGTTCTAAAGGAGCTGCAATAAAAATGAACCCCACTTGCTGCAAAGGAACCGAAAAAGATAAATAAGCTCTAAATGATACCTTAGTTGGTGTTCTAAACGATCCCAATTTTAACTGAGCCTATTTATAAAGAACCTATTTTTCGCTTTGCCCACTTCTACATTTTGTTCAATTAATAAGATAATTTCTTACCTCAAAGCACACATGTAATCGAACTATGATGGACATAACTTAAGGGGGGAGATACATTTAGAATGTTCAAAAAATCGATTTTTTTCCTTCATAT